>PVJO010006888.1:0-85611 GCA_004026905.1 Hystrix cristata | reverse complement strand
AAATGTTTATTCATTTCAGTTGCCCATTTTTGGATTGGGTCTTTAAATTTAGGAGGTTTAATTTTTTTGAGTTCTTTGTATATTCTAGATGTTAGACCTTTGTCTGATGGATAGCTAGCAAAAATTTTTTCCCAGTCTGTGGGTTTTCGCCCTACTCTTTTGGTGATTTCTTTTGCTGTGCAAAAACTTTTCAATAGCCAGTTTTGAGGATTACTGATCAGGTATGTTGTAGAATGTTCTTCAGTTGGGATTTATCTGATTCAGTCTCTCTCTCTCTCGTGTTACTGGGAGAATTCTAGAGAGTGCTTAGCTACATCCCCATCCCTTTTTATTTTTTAATTTTGAGACAGGGTCTCACTGAGTTGCCTAGGCTGGCCGTGAACTTGCCATCCCACTGCCTCAGCTTCCCAAGTAGCTGAGAATACAGGGATGCACCACCACACTTGCTTGTGTGACTTTTCTTGGGATTAAACTGGAGTTAAGGTTTTTGGAAGAAAACCCACATAGGTAAAGTACCAACCTTATCACATCATATCAAGGGTGCATCTTTCAAAATGACTATCTCATATGATGTTAACCTTGGTCACCTGATTTGAGGTAGTGTTTGTCAGCTTTCTCCATTGTAAAATTTTTCTTTTTTTCTCCCTTCCATACAGTATACTTTGGAAGAAAGTCATTATTTGTTGCTACACTCCGTGAGTGAAGAGTGTTAAGCTCTTTCTCCTCAAGGGCAGGATATCTAAATAAACTATTTGGAACTATTTTCCACAGGAGATTTGTCTCTCTTCCCTCACTAATTATCTTGTCATTCATTTCATAAATTGATATAAATTTCTGGATATTTATTTTTTACTTTGGACTATATTCCAGTGCTGTTTTATTTTGTTACTCAAATTGTTTCAGCTCTGGCCATTGGGGAGTTTCTTCAGTTGGTTCTTATCTCCCTTTCTTACTTTTATAGGCCGAAAAGTACAGAGAATTTTCACATACTCCACACTTAATTTTATCATGATATACTCATTCATTTTTGGCACTGTAAGATGCTGCAGGCTCATCTTGTATATTTTCTGCTTCAGTCCTAGAGTTATATATTTCTGCAAGGAACTAGTACTTTTATTGGGGAATGGTATTAGAAATCAAGATTTGGGTGCTAAAATACACCCATTGCTGCTGTCAGGGCATCCTTGGAAATCGAGAAATCCCTGCTGCTCAGAAATCAGAAAGGTGATAATTGCCTTCCAATTTATTATGCCATCCTGCTATTTTCAATCTGTTATCTAGGCTATTAAATACAGAATAGGGACCTTGAAATTTTTCTTACCAGAGTCCAGGAAACTGAGAAACAAGCCCCATTTTGTGGATTCCCCCAAATTGACCTTATTATTTGCCTTCTCTGTAAAGGATTTCAGCCTAGAGGAGTATATTCATTAACTAGAGCTGCTATAACAAAGTACCATAGACTAGGTGGCTTAAATTTTGCTTTCTCACAGGTCTGGGTGTGGGCAAAGTTGATTTCCACAGAAGCCTCGCTCCTTGGCCTTTCTTACTATGTTATCCTCACATGGTGCTCTCTCCCTCTGTATTTTTTTTATCCCTAGTGGTTCTTCACTTTCTTAGATATCAGTCATATTGGGTTGGGGCCCCACATTAATGGCCTTGTTTTAACTTAATTACCTCTTTAAAAATCTTATTTCCAAATAAGATTACATTCTCAGTTACACGAGTTTGGACCTCAATTTATGAATTTCGCACGATACAATTCAGCCTATAACTAGTGAAGAAATCTATCTGTTCTTTCTCTTTCTGTACACCCACATGCACATATATGCGCGTGCGTGCACACACACACAAACACACAGACACACACACACACACACACACGCAGCCTTTCCTGGCTATAGTACATTTCTCTTATTTTATTTCTCTTATTTTAACTTGGATTCTTGCTACCTGTAGCTTATACACCAAAGTTGTGTGGTCCAAGTGGGCTAAATCAAGCTCTTGATTAATAAAAAGAGCTGTTAGCATGTAGAAAAAGTTGTCTTCTGGGCTGAAGGTGTAATGTACTGGCAGAGCGCTTGCCAATGTGCTCAGAGCCCTGGCTTGATTCTCCAAATTGTTGTCCTATTACAAACATACACTTAAAAAATTGACTTTTGAGGTTGAAAGCTAAACAATGAATTACTTCTTTTTCCTTTAACTACCATTATATCCTCCTTGAGTTTATACCTTTATTTGAACAGGGAAAAGGTCATGCACCAAAGAGGAAAATGGGAAGCATATTACATTTTTTTCTGAAAAATATCTTCATCATATGTATATACAGTACTCATCTACACACCAAATATGTATCCATAAAACCCTGGCATATAGTAGGTGTCCATTACGAGTTTGAATCCTGACTCTCCTATTTACTATATATATGACTTCAGTGAGATTACTTCCCCTGCCTCAGTTTCCTCGCCTGCCAAATGAAGATAATAATAACCTTTCTCATTCTTGTGAAGTTTAAGTACATTCATTAAGATTCTTTAAAATGACTATTGCATACTAAAAAAAAAAGGTTCAATAAGTGCTGTGTTAACTGTTCTACAGCTACTCCCTTATTTCTTTCCTGCCTTCTCCCCAAGATCCAGGTCCAGCTCCAGCACCTGCATCACCCTTTGGTCTCCTGGATGTTCGATGTTTTATTTCACCTTCATTTCATGGTCATTTTCAGTTAGGCGTAGTTAACTCTTCTCACAGTTGTTATAGCTGACTTTTTGGAGCCTACCTGATCCTTTGTAATTTGAGGATCAGTCTTCTACAATTCTTCTAATATACTTCACATAATAATTCATACCTCTGCCTCAGCCTCGCCAGCCATAGTCTGGCCAAGTTCTAGCTGTAATTTTATTGCTACTTCGAATTATTCATAAGTCATACAAAACTAATATTCCAAACTCTCTTTCCTACCTTCTTAAAGACCCCTATAAATGATGTTTATGCAACCATTATTAAGACTGGATCGACTTGTGAAGGGAGTTCATAACTGCTAAACTGCAACATGATGTCTATGCAAGGCCCATCAGATTAGCTCTCCAGAGGTCACTGACGGCAGTCTCCCTGACACTGACCCTTCTCAGCTTGAAGCAGCTAGATGGAAACATTGCCCATTCTCCCCTAACTGCAATTAGGGGTACTTCTTCAGAGGGGGGAATATTATAGACAGCGAAATAAGGTAGAAATATTATAGACAGTCAGACAGGGCTGGGCCCTCAATGGAGTCAATACATCACCAGAGGAGAATATGCTACAACTATGGCTGGAGGCGCATCCACTGAAGGTCAGGACTCAAGGCTGGGGGATAAACAATGAACTGAAGATCACACTCATCTGATCTGATAAAGTCTAGGTCACCCAGGTGGGCGACCAAGACCTCCAGATCCAGCTCACCCTGCAATGTCCTTGTTCTCTCCTTGCCGATTTACTACTTGATTTTCTTCCCCATTGGATCACTATTACCTAAATGACTACACTTGTACTATTATTGGTTAATCATCATTTTGACACACATTATACCCGCCTCACAATTTTGCTCTATAAAACTTCCCCTGAAGGGTGGGCTTGTTGGGTCCACTCGGGTCCACTCTCGTCTCTCAGGAGCTGTCTTTCTCTCTCTCAATAAAATTCCTACTCTTAAAAAAAAAAAAAGACTGAAGTTAGTATTTTGTGTTATCTTTTGTTCCTTCAGCATGTCATACTGAATGATGCTTGGTTTCTGTTTCTTTCAGATAGTTCTTGCCTTAAGCAAATCTGGTCTTAAGAGCAGGCATTATCGGGGGCTGGAGGTGTACCTCAGTGGTAGAGTGCTTGCCTCGCATGTGCAAGGCTCCAGGTTCCATCCCTGGCATCACCAAAGAAAAAGCTAAAGACCTTAATGAAGGTCTGGGGTATGACTTGGTTGTAGAACATGTGCAAGGCCCTCGGTTCCGTTCCCCAACACCAAAAAATAAAGGAAAATTTAAAAAGCCTTGTTTGGGCAAAGTGGCTGTGTTACTACACCAAGTCAGAATTCTGCTGTCTAATCTTTAATATCTTACATAGCATGCCTCGTATCACATTTGTCTTTCACTAATCCTCACCCACACAGTTCCAGGAAGGTTATTCTGCTTGCTTTTATCTCCCTAATGCCTTTCTGTATCATGTTAGTTGCTGGTTTTTAGTGCTTTTTTTCTTGCTATTTAACTCTTAGGCTTTTGCTGTTTGTGTATCTATTCCCCCAATCTTTTATCCAACTCCTGATCCATATACATATACTTTGAAGCCTCTAGGGCTTCTGATCCATAACATGCTTTTCCTTTTTCTTCCTCTTCTTTTTTTTTTTTTTTTTGGCATGTGTGTATGTGGTACTAGGAATTGAACCCAGGGCCTTTGCGCTGAGTTATATTATCCTTAGCTCATTTATTTGTTTGTTTTTTTGAGACAAGGTTTCACTAAATTGCCTTACCTTGGGTCAAACTTTAGATCCTCTTACATCAGCTTATACTTTTCCTTACTTATACATAATTTACATTTATTTATTTATGCCACACTAATTTATTTTGTTCAGTTTTTACTAATAGCTTCTTATGTGTTAACCTTGTCTTCTTAACAAAATTTTAAATTCCTTGAGGAAGGACTACATTTTAAAATATTTTTGATAGTTCTTAGTGTTAATACAAAATGTTATGGGTTGGTTTGTATTCTACCCCAAATTATAATGAAGTCGTGATCCTTGGTAGTACCTGTGAATGTTACTTTGTGTTTTTTTATTTTTTATTTTATTTTTGAGACAGGGTCTTGCTATGTAGTTCAGGCTGGCCTCGAAATTGCTGTGATCTTCTTGCTTTAAACACCCGAGTGGTGGGATTACAGGCATGCACCACCACACCCAGTGTCAATTTGGAAATAGGTCTTTACAGATTTAAACAGGTTAAAATGAATCATATTGGAGTAGGCTAGATCCCTATCCAGTATGACCAGTGTCCTCATAAGAGGAGAAAGCAGAATTAGATGTTAGAAGAATACACAGAGACACACAGACATATTGAAAAGACATCCATGGAAGATGGAGGTAGAGATTAGAATTAGGTCACCACAAACCAAGCAATGGCTGGGGCTATCAGGCTGGAAGAATCCTTTCCTAGAGACTCCATCGGGATGAAGGCTGTTATGGTTTATATCTAGATGTATCCCCAAAGCCTCATGTACTCAAAGGTGGGGTTTTTGAAAGGTGATTGGATTATGAGAATGGTATAGCTGATTTGCTTTTAAGAGATAGGTTCTGGTTGGAAAAGTCAGGTTACTGGGGGCATGACCTGAAGGCTCCTTTCTTGGAGCCTCTCTTTTCTGTCTGTCTGTCTGTCTCTGGGCAGCTCTTCTCTTCCATGCCTCTCTGTCATGGTGTCTTGCATTGGAGTCAGCAGACTCCATAGTCTGCTGAAACGTGAGGCAGAATAAACCTCTCCTTTCTTAAGTTGTGGTGTCAGATATTTTGTCCCAACAACAAGGGAAGTAACTAAGAAAAAGGCTCTGCCTGTATCTTGATTTTGGACCAGCATTCAGAACTATTTGTGATCCTTTGTTTCAACACTCCTAGGAAATACATATGTATAATGAATACTGAAAAGTTACTTGATTTGTTGGTTAGGTAGCTTCTCATATAATATCATATAGTGTGTGGCAGTATTGTTTGATGGAAGGAACCAGGGCTTTTAGAGTTAAATAGTTCTGGGTTTACAATTTTGCCATTTTCTAATCTCTCTTAAGTCTGTTTGTTCACCCACAAAATGGGAGGATTGGGAGGGCTATCCACTACAGGGCTTAATATTTAATAATGTTAGTTCCTTTCTTTCCTGGGTATATTGGTATAACATTAATGAACTTTGGTCTTGTTGACTTAAAACCTAAACATATTAATTCAGTTAACAAAAATACATTGAGTACCTACCTACTAAAATGTTTTTTGTTTTGTTTTGGTTTGGTTCGGGGTTTTTTGGTGGTACAGGAGAATCGAACCCAGGGAGTGCTGGGTTATATCCTCAGCTCTTGTTTTGCATTTTATTTTAAAACAGGGTCTCACTTAGTTGCCACCTGGGCTCAAACTTGTGATCCTCCTGCCTCAGCCACTTTAGTTGGAACTACAGACATATAATATCACACTTGACCATATCCCCACTTTGACTTTTTGTTTCCCTGTCTTATTTTCATATTTCTCCATTTTGTCTTGCTCCATGATAAGGGACTGAGGAATCTCAGGCAGTTCCATGGAAATTATAAAAGAAGCTGTTTCTTGAAAAATTCTGGCTAGGATTTTGTTATGCAAAGAAGAGGCAAAAGGACTTTCAGGGCAATCCTACCCACTCCATAGAGGAATCAGTTCTTGTAGCATAGCGTGGACATCTGCCCTTGGAGAGATAAGGAATATTTTTTGAACTTCATTAATTAACAGGAACTAATTATCCCTTGGAAATTTTCGATGAAGATTTAAGATACTCCCATTTTACTTCTTTCTCCAATGAATTAAAGTTTCCTTGGATTGAAAGTCCAGGTTTCTCTGGAAGGATGTGCTGTGTAATTTGAGTTTCTCACAGCGCTTCAGCATTCTTCCTTGTAACCACTGTTAACTTCCTTGCACTGTTTCTGGCTAGGTGGATCCTTGCTTGAATGCTGTTGCCTCAGAGCTTTGGCTCAGTTGCCTTTTGTGTGTGTGTGTGTGTGTGTAATATATAAATAATTTTTTTTTTAAACAGGGCCTCACCATGTAGTTCAGGCTGGCCTTGAACTCACAGCAATCCTCCTGCCTCAGCTTCCCCAATGCTGGGATTACAGGAATGCACCAACACACCTACCCAGCCTAAGGATAACTTTTTCTGGGAGGGAGGAGTGCTGGGGATCAAACTCAGAGCTTTGTGCTTACCAGTCAAGTGCTCTACCACTTGAGCTAAATCCCCAACCCTAGGATAACTTTAAAGTTTATCTCCAGGGAGTTTTTTCTCTTCAACATAAAATGATGTGCTTTCTCTTTACAATTTCAATTCTATATATTTAATTTAAATTCAACTTGGAGCAACATTTCTTCTCATTTGATGATTAACAAAGGCTGACTCAAATAACCTTTTCACACTTAAACTTGACTTTCTCTAGCATTTTGTACTGTTACTCTCTCCTGTTCTTCCTTCTAGAAACATTTTCCCCCTAGCTTCAATAATACCACTTATTCTGAATATCTTATTCCTCTCCCACTTGATGTTTTTTATATATATTTTTGGAGATGCAGTTTTGCAGCAGGCCAGGCCAGCCTGAATTTGTGGTCCTCCTGCTTCAGCTAACCCCCTAGCTGGGATTACAGGTGTGGGCCAATACTCCCAGCCCACTCAATGTTGATGTACCCTGTGCTTCTCTCTTCAAATCCATTTTCAGATCTTTATGCGATTATGATTTAGATCAAAAACAACCCCTAAAACTCGTGTTCTCAGAGGCAAGTTTTCAGAAGGTGCTATATAGCTCACTTGTTGTTTGGAGGTGGGGCCTAGTTGGAGGCTGATCATTGGGGATGTGACCCAGAAAGGTATTTCTCCCTTCCTATCTCCTCCTCTCTCTGCCTCCTGGCTGCCAAGGATGAGCAGTTTTCCTCCACCAAAACCCTTCCACTATCCCCTTCCTGTGTTGGAGCCAGCTGACCATGGACTGAAAATGTGAGCCAAAATAAACCTTTACTCTTTTAAGTTGTGGGTGTCAGTTATTTTGTCCCAGTAACAAGGAAGTGACTAAGACAGATTTTGGTACTGAGAATGGGATGTTGCTGTGATTCCCTGAGCATGTGGTTTAGAAGCCTTTGGAAATGGTTTGCAGGAAGAGTTTGGATAGGTTTGGAGATGCTGGTAACAGAAGCCGTAGAATCCTGTAAGCCAAGCTTGATTATATATTCTGCTCAGAGATCAAAAGACCAGAATGCTGATAAAAATCCAGATAGTATAGAGCAGGCTCAGTGAGATTAAAAATGACAGAGTAAAGACTAGCAGCAAAGTACAGCCTCTCTGGGATTTGGAATCAAGATACCTGGAAAACAACAACTTGGTGAAAAAAAAAAAAGGAGAACCAGGAATCAAGAAATTGCTGACAGGAAAACTAGAAACTACTGAGAAACTGGAGAAATTGCACACAATGCAGGGAAAAGAATGAAGCAGTCTAAAACAGTAACCCTGGCTTCCAGAGGGGAACCTGTCTCCATTACCACAAGGTAAGAATGGAGAGGGTTGGCACCTGTTATGGATTATTTCTAGATGTCCCCCCAACGCCTCATGCAGTCATAGGTGGGCCTTGATCTAGAGTGGGTGATTACTAAGTTAGTGCACTGATCGGTTTGGCATAGTTCTGCTGGCATCAAGGATATGATGCAAGGATTAAGGGTACCAGGATTAAGTGGGGGGAGTACTACCCTTCTTAAGGGCAGATAGCCTGGATAAGATATAAGGGGTAGAAAGAAACTGCTAAGGCCCCTTGCTTGCCTTACTGCCTTCTGCCTGCTGTGGGCAGTTTCTCCTCTGCGATGCCACCCTGCTTTGGGAACCAGCCAACTATGAACTGAAACCTCTATGAACTGTAAGCCAAATAAACCTTCCCCCCTCAACTTTGGGTATCGGGTATTTTGTCCCAGCAACAAGAAAGTAACTAAGGCAACACTTCCAGTGAGAAACACGAGACCAGACTGGTAGCACTAGCCCCAACACAAGCCTACAGTTACTGTAAACTGAAAAAAAAAAAAAAAAAGGATGGGGGTTTATTCTGAAAGTAACTCCTTTATCATAGTAAACTAGAGTTGGAGAAGAAATCTAATGCAGTGCCTGCTATATTTGAGAATGTTTAGTCAGGAGCCATTTTGAGAAGGAGTTAATTGTTTAAGATGGAGCTACAAAAAGTGATAGAAGAAAAAAAAAAGTGACAGAAAAACACTTTAAGATTTCAAGGGTTATCCGACCACAATGACAGGGTGGGAGACAGCCACAGCGAACAGTCACAGAGAGGATGCAGGCTAGACATAGACCCCCCTGAGAAGTTTAAGCTCAGATTGGGAAGGACACAGAGGTCCTCTGAGTTAAGAAGCCAAGCAGGTCTGTGGGGCCTGGGTCTGAAAATGCTGGCATTAAGTCTAACAGACTGCTTGAATCCAACCCTCGTCCCATGCTGCCTGCATCCGACACAGAACACTGGTCTATTTGCTTCCCCCTCTGCCAATATGATCAGAGATGTACCTCTCCTTGGGCAGTTGCCATAGCCTAGGGTGTATGGATAGAGGGGTTTCTGGAGCAGGGGGGCACCTCAAAAACCCACAGGCCATAGAGCTAGGCAGAGAAAACCATGACTTGAGGCATACAGAGGGTCGCAGAAACTGAGAGCAGCTGTAGTAAATACAACTTTAGGGTGGACATCACTGACAAGCCATACCAAGTAGGAAAGACAGGGCAGGAGTCAGCATTTATACAGATAGGTCTTAGTAGTGACTCACTATCCCTCCCCAATATCTGGTGGTTTCTAATACTGCAGACCCTGGAAAGAAAGTACTCATTCAAAAACACAGTAATATTTTGGACTCATTTCTCTTTTCTTCATTGCTTTCTGTGGTTGGTATTTTCCTTTCTTTGTTTTTTTTTTTTAATTTTGTTTGCTTTTTTTCTTATTTATATTGGTTTTTCTCTTCTTTTTTTTTGATCCCTCCTATTATTTTTATCTAATTCTATTCTCTTACTCTATTACAGGTTCCTTTATCTCTCTTTTCCCTTCTCTTCTCATCTTTATTTTTCAGATTTTACTTCTTTCATTTTCCCCTTTTCCACTCTCCCATCTTTACTAGTATTCATATTAAGCTTTGGCTCACTTGCTATTGGGAGATTGGCCCTATTTAGAGTTAGATCTATTAATCTTTAGATGTTTAGTTGACTTTATGTTATTACTGTTGAATTATTTTCTATTGTTAATGGTGATATAGTTAGTGCATATAAAAGATTTACTGTTTGTCAATATTTACTTTTTCTTTATTTCTATAACTATGATCCCTTATTTTTTAAAATTTTATTTTAATGGTACATTTTAGATGTACATAGTGATAACATTCATCATAGGGGACTTGTACCTGTACATGACATATCTTGTTGCCTCTTTTTTTCCTGTTCCCTTCCCTTCAACCCCTCCTCCCTACCTATTTACAAAAGCTTTGTTTCCATTTTTTCCTTCCACTTCTTATTTCTTATGTCCTCTGTTCCGTTCTCCCTCCCTTGTTCCCTTTCCCATTTGGACATTTTCTTCCCTTTCCCAATATAATACATTTTAGTCTTTATTTACACTTTCAGTTTCTCACACCAGAGAAACTATGCGGTATTTAAACATGTGTTTCTGGTTTATTTCACTTAAGAGTATGGTCTCAAGATGCATCCATTTACCTAGGAATATCTCAAGCTTATCATTCTTTATGGCAGAGTAGTACTCTATTGTATAAAAAAACCCACATTTCTTTATCCATTCCTCGGTTGATAGGCATTTGGGCTGTTTCCAAGATTTAGGTATTACAAACTGTGCTGCTATATACATGGGTGTGCACATATCACTGTGGTATGATGCTTTTAATTCTTTTGGGAAGATACCAAGAAGTGGAATAGCTGGGTCAAATGGAATCTGTAGTCCTAGTTCCCTGAGAAATCTCCACACTGATTTCCATAGCGGTTGCACCAGTCTACATTCACCAACAATGGAAAAGGGTTCCTTTTTCTCCACAGCCCCTCCAGCATTTGTTATTGGCTGATTTGTTGATAATAGCCATTCTTTGTGGAGTGAGGTGGAATCTCAGGGTTGTTTTAATTTGCCTCTCTCGAATGACCAGTGATGTTGAACATTTTTTCATATGTCTATCTGCTGTTCCTACTTCTTCATCTGAGAAGTGTCTATTCATTTCAGTTGTCCACTTTTGGAGTGGGTCTTTAAATGTGGGGGGTCTGATGTTTTTTAGTTCTTTATATATTCTAGATGTTAGTCCTTTGTCAGAGGAATAGCTGGCAAAAATTTTTCCCCACTCTGTGGGTTGTCTCTTCACTCTGTTGGTAGTTTCTTTTGCTGTGCAAAAGCTTTTTAATATGATCTCTTATTTTTAAGGCTGCTGGTACAAGTTGTAGCTTTCGTGGTTCTTATGCTGTGTAAATATCTAGTTTGTCTTTCACTCTGTTATCATTGGTGATTTTGTCACTTTTGTCAGGGTGGCAGTGTTATTCCTATTAATTGGTTTTTACTGTATGCCAATATCTGGATTGTCTTTGTATCATCAACAGTACCATGGCTCCTTTTTGGAGAGCCACTGAGTGCTTGGCCAGTTACACTGAACATCCAATCCCCAAATTAACAGAGTTGCTCAGATCTTGGGCTAGATGCAAAAACCTATAGTTAACCTCACCCAGAGTGCATCACTGGAAACCAGACACTAACTAAAGAGATCTCTGTACTAGCTGCAAATCCTTTCCACTATTACTGGCCTTCACACCTGAGCACCACAAAAAAAAAAAAAAGGCAAGGGAGAAAAATGAAATTGAGAAAACGAAGCAGCATAATGCATCCCAAAACTCCCAGCTCTCCAAAAGCTGATCCGTGGGGCATTGTAGTAGAGGAAATCAAAAGCCAAACTGCTGAACTACACAAAGTGATGAAAGAAGACACACACACACAAACACAAACACAACTCCCAGATCAATAAGGCGTTTGGTGAGCTGAAAGATATAACTAAACTGATAATAGATTTAATAAAAAGAGATCAGCAAGTTTACAGAAGACACTACTAAAAAGCTAGCTGAACTGAAATATATATATATGAGAAAGATCAGTTTGGCAAAGAATGAGAGCCCATGAAAAGGTACAAAACAGAAATAGAGAAGATAAAAAAGTCTTTTGAAATTATGGGCAGCAGAAGTGACCAGTGTGAGGAGAAGCTATTAGAACTTGAATGTAGGGTTAAAATAGGTGACCATATACTCAGATATATTATGAACAACAAAAGATCGTGGAAAATATATCCAACAGCTCTTAGATGCAAGAAAAACCATAACTAATTGAAATTAGTGAAAAATCAGAAGACTACACAGGTTTAAAAAATAACCATTTACAAAAATAATAGAAGACTTTCCAAATATAGGGAAAGAATTGCCCTGTTTTCAGACATAATGGAAAAGTCAGAATTGGACAAAAAAGACAAAGAAAAGGCATATTAAAGGAGCAATTCATCAGGAAGAGATGTGAAATATATGCACTAAATACCAGTGTACCCAACTTCATAAAACAAACACTAGTGGACATGAATGAGCAGATAACATCCACACAATTATAGTGGGGGACCTTGATTTCCACTACACAAACAAATCAACTAGGCAAAAAAATCAACAAAGAAATATCAGAGTTGAAATACACTTTTGAACAAATGGACATAATAGAAAGCTGCAGAGTATTCCACCCAACAACAAAGTACACATTCTTCTCAGCTACACATGGATCTTTCTCCAAAACGGACTACATTATAGCCCATAAAGCATGTTTAAATAAATAAAAAAGAATTGAAATTATTCCATGCATGTTATCACATCATAGTGCAGTGAAATTAAAAGCAACGCCAAAAAAAAGTGTAGAAATTGTGCATATACATGGAAATTTAAAAATACACACCTTTGGGGCTGGGGATTTAGCTCAGTGGTTAGAACGCTTGCCTCAGGGCTTGCACAAAGCCCTGAGTTCGATCCCCAGCACACGCGCACACAAACACACACACACACACACACACACACACACACACAAAATATACATACTTTTAAGATAATCAGTGGGTCAGAGACCTCAAGGAAGAAATCAGTGCGTAGAATCAAACAATAATGCTAGTACAACATACCACAGCCTATCAGACACAATGATAGCAATCCTAAGAGGGATGTGTATAGCTGTGAATACCCACATCAGAAAAACAGAGAAAGCCCAAATAAATAACCTAGTGGTGTATGTCAGGATACTTGGAAAACAATCAGAAGCTAGTGTTGTGATTTATATCTAGATGTCCCCTCCACAGCCTCATAGTTGAGACTTTTGAGAGGTAACTGAATTATGGGTGTGTGGTACTCATCACTGGATTAGTCCACTGATGGTTTTATAGCTAGGTGTGGTGTTGGGAGGTAAAGCCTGTTGGGAAGAGGTGGTCACTGTGGGCATGGCCTGGATAGAGAGAGAGGTAACAATAGAGCTGTATGTCCTTCCTCCTTCCTTAATTGCTCACTGCTTCCTGCTGCCATGCCAGGAGCAAGTCTCCTCTACCATACCCCTCTACCATGCTGCCCTGCCTTTGAGCCAGCCAACAATGAACTAAAATGACTGCAAACTGTGAGCTAAAATAAACCTTTCTTCCTTTAACTTGTGGTGTCAAGTATTTTGTCCCAGCAGTAAGACAGTCAGTGTAAGGAAAGAAATTAAAAGAATACAAATAATCAGTAAATCAAAGAGCTGGTTCTTTGAAAAGAATAAATAAAATAGACAAATCATAGTCTTTCCAGAAAGGTGAAAGAAAAGACTCATATCAATGCAATTTACAAATTCAAAAGTTGATTAGCCACACATGGTGGCACACATCTGTAATCCCAGCACTTGGTAGGCTCTTTGATTTACTGATTACCATGAGTTTAAGAACAGCCTGAGCTACATAGTGAGACATTGTTTTAAACATTTTTAAAAATAATTTAAAAGTTGAAATTATTATAGGCACTACCAAAAGCCTCTATTCTAATCAAATGGATAATCTGGAAGAAACAGATAAATTTGTAGGCACATACGACCTACCAAAACTGAACCAAGAAGATACAAAAACCCTGAGCATTCTAATAATAGGCAGGAAAATTGAGGTGGTTATAGAAAAACCACCAGGGGTTGGGGATTTAGCTCAAGTGGTAGAGCGCTTGCCTAGCAAGCGCAAGGCCCTGAGTTCGATCCCCAGCACCAAAAAAAAAAAAAAAGAAAAAGAAAAAAAAAGAAGAAGAAGAAAAGGAAAAACTACCAACTAAGGAAGGTCCGGGACCCATATTCACCACTGAATTCTATAAGACTTTCAGGGAATATGTAACACCAATACTCCTCAAACTCTTTAATGAAATTGAAAAAGAAGGAGTGATGCCAGACTCATTCTTGGAAGCTATTACCTTGATTCTAAAACCAGACAGTGACTTAACCAAAACCAAAAACTGAAGTCTAGTCTCTAATGGACATAAATGCCAAATTCTCAACACATAACTGTCAAACAGAGTGCAACAAATTATTAACAAATCATGTATCGTGACCAAGTAAGTGTCATACCAGGATGTAATTATGGTTCATTATTTGAATATCAATAAATCCAATACATCATATTAACAGAAGCAAGGACAAAAGTCACATGATCATTTCATTTGACACAGAAAAAACCTTTGACAAAATCCATTCATGTTAACCCTGGAGAAAATGGGTATAGAAGGACCTTATCTTTACCTGATAAATACCATTTATAAAAATCCTACAGCCAATATTATATTAAATGGGGAAAACCTGAACACGTTCATTTTAAAATCGGGAACAAGACAGGGATATCAACTATCACCCTTCTTACTCGATATAGTATTCAAAGCACTAGCCAGAGCAATCAGGTGAGAGAAAGAAATAAAAGGAACATGTAGAGGATAGGAAGAAATCAAAGTATGCTTATTTGCAGATGGCATGATTCTTTACATGGAAAACCCCAAGAAATCCACCAAAAGGCTCCTAGAACTAGTAAATTTAGCAATGTAGCACAATACAAAATCAACACACAAATTCAATAGCATTTCTGTACACCAGTAATGAACCCATCAAGAAAGAAATTAGGAAAACATCATTCACAATAGCATCAAGAAAAATTAAATACTTAGGAATTAACCTAACAAAGGAAGTGAAATACATGTACATCAAAAACTATAATAAAGGAAATTGAAGAAGATGTCAGAAAGTGGAACAATATCCCCTGTCCCTGGGATATTGTCAAGTTGACCATACCTCTTAAACTGATAGATTTAGTGCAACTCAGTCCTAGTTAAAACAATGACAACATTCCTAATACAACTAGAGAAAACGATCTTAAAATTCATTATAGAATAGAAGAGACCCCAAATACCTAAAGCACTCCTGGTCAACAAGAGCAATGCAGATGTCTTCTTAATCTGGATTTCAAGTTATATTACGAAGCTACAGTGATAAAAACAACCTGGTACTGGCACAAAAGCAGACATGTGGCTCCTTGGAACAGAACAGAGGATCCAAAAATAATCCCTGGTATGTTAAGCTATCTGATCTTTGACAAAGAGGCCAAAAACATCTGCTAGAGTAAAGATGGCTTCTTTGGGGTTTGAGGATTTAGTGCAGTGATAGAGTTCTTTCCTAGCAAGCACAAAAAACGATTATTTCTTTAGACTGTAGTGTCGGGAAATCTGCTTACAAACACACAGAAGTATAACTCTAGACCTATATCTCTCACCATGTACTAAGCTAAAAATGAATCAAAGATCTGAATATTAATCTGATGAAAGATAAAACCGATTAAGTCCTTGAAGACGTTAGCATATAAAAGGACTTTCTGAACAGAAGCTCACTTGCATAAGAGATAACATCAAGAATCAACAAATGGGATTACATCAAATTCAAAACCTGCACAGCAAAGGAAAAAACCAATAGAGTGAACATGCAACCTAAAGAATGGGAAAATAAATTTTGGCAGCTATTCTTTGGACAAGTGACAAATAGCTAGAGTATATAAAGAAGTCAAAACCTAGACCCCTCCCCCAAATTTTCAGTCAGGGAATGAACAAATATAATGAATAGATACTTCTTAAAAGAAGTACAGATGGCCAATAAATACATGAAAAATGTTCAGCATTTTTGGCCATTATAGAACTGCAAATTCATACAACTCAGATTCCACCTTACTCCAGAAAGAATGACTTTCATCAAGAAAAGAGTGACAAATGTTGGCAAGGCTACACAGTAAAAGGAGACTTACACTGTTGGTGAGAATGTAAACCTAGTACAACCACTATGGAAATCAGTATGGCGATTCCTTAAAAAACTAAAACTAGAAATTCCACCGGACTCAGCTGTTTCCTTACTAGTCCTCTTCCTGAAAGAGTTAAAAACATTGTCTTACAGTGATACGTGCATATCTAAGTTTATAGCAGTACAATTAATAATAGCTAGCTCTTAGAAACAGCCTGTATGCCTATCAACAGATGAATGAATGAAAAAATGCAGTGTTTATACATAATGGCATATTACTGTGCCATAATGGAGGATAAATTTGAGTCCTTTGTAGGAAAACGAATGCACCTTGAGACTGTAATGTAAAGTGAAATAAATCAAACACAATCATAAATATCTTATAGTTTCTCTTATATGAGAAACCCAAACTGTAAATAAATTTAAGTACAAAGTAAAAGATAAACAAGAAACAGGGACATAGATTGTTTGCAGCTGTGAAGGGGACCAAGCGATGGAGATGGAGGGGTAATGGGGGGGATGAGGAAATAAAAATAATATGTGTTACGTACATATACCAATTCCCCATGATTAATGTAATCATTATGCACTGTAAACCCATACTAAAAAGGAAGGGGAAAAAAAATTCCTGGCTTAGGAGTTTTGAATTCCACTGACAGACTAGAGACCATGTTTCTTATGTTCTGGTAGATAATTTGTGTGCGTTTTGTTCATTTATGGGAGACTAAGTTAATGGTAGTAGATTAATTTGGAAGAGGAAATTTCAAGGCAGCCGTGCGTTTAGACTGTGGCATGGGTACTGCTGGTAGTTTTTAGCCACATTTATTTTAAAAACCAACAGCAATAAGCCCATTTAAAAAGTTTTCAATTTTGGAGTTGGGGATTTAGCTCAGTGGTAGAGCACTTGCCTAGCAAGCACAAGGCCCTGAGTTCAATCCCCAGAACCACCCCTGCTCAAAAGTTTTCAGTTTCACCAGAAAAAAGTTGAAGCACAGGAGAGCTTCATTTTTCAAAAGATTAGCATTACAGAAAAGTTGAGTACTTTCCATCAGGACAATAGGAAAGATGCCCATGAAGGCATCTCAGGAATCAGCAAGACCCCCTCCTTCTGCCAACTCAGGGGCACAAAACTGGAAAGCTTTCATTTGAGGAGCGAACCCTTGGGCCCCCTGCTAAAGAAGGGATCCCTAGGGAATTGGTTCCCAGGAATTCACTTCATAGTGCTCAGCCTTCCAAGCACTTGGAAGCCTATGCAACCATGATCTGAGGGACCTGGCTACTGCTTAAACTGGTGGCAGACCTTGGCATCATTCATGTGGTAACAGTTTTACAGCCATGCAGCATACAGAAGTTTTGGGGTCGTGAAGGCTTCCATACATATTTCAGAAGAAGGCCTGTGTGGCCAGGCCATGTGCCTCGAAGAGGGTAGTTTGTGAATGCTGTTAGAGTGATGCTAAAAGTTGACTGGAGATACCAGGAATGTACAACTTCTGAGGAAAACTGCAGGCAGTGAGCAAAGCTACGTTGAGTGACTAGCCATGAAGGCTGCCACTGGTGTTACCATAGGTGCTGGGCTGTCCAAGCCCTTTGGTGCTCTCATTTTGCCACCTCCTCCCCCTGGTGCTGGACATAGAGCTACAGGATTTAATGTTTACTCTGCTGAGTTTTAGTCTGGCTTTGTTCTCACTCCTTTGTATTCCCGTTTCTCCCTTTTGTTTTATTTTGTTTTGTTTTGTTGAGATAGGGTCTTGCTATGTAGCCCAGGGTGACCTTGAGCTCACGGTGACCCTCCTCTCTCAGCCTCCCTAGTGCTGGAATTACAGGCATGTGCCAACATGCCCAGCCATTTCTCTCTTTTGGAGTAAGAGTGTTTACCATGTGCTATTGTACATTACCAATGTTTAACTTTCTTTTTGATTTTTACAGGAATTTGTGGTATGAGTTTACCTGGAATCTCAGAGGAAACAGGATTTGGACTTTGTAGCACTCAAAATTGTTAATACTTCGGCAGCTAATCTTAAAAGATGAACTCATTGCATTTTCTGTGAAGACATGCATTGAGGGGCCAGTCATGGAATGTTGTGGTTTAGATCAAGAATGACCCACCAAGATTCTCATGGACTCAGAGGTGGAGCGTTTTGAAGTTGATTGGATCATAGGGATCCTATAGCTGACCTGCTGTTAGGTAGTAGAGCCTAGTTAGAGGCTGGTCAGTCACGCTGTGACCTGGAAGGGTGTATCTCCTTCCTTAGCTCCTCCCTTCTCTCTCCGCTCTCTGGCTGCCATGACACAAGCAGCTTTCCTTCACCAGACCCTTCCACCAATCCCCTTCCTGTCTTGATGCCAGTAGATGATAGATTGAAAATGTGAGCCAAAATAAACTTCTCCACCTTTAAATTGTGGATGTCAGGTATTTTGTCCCAGCACTGAGAAAGTGTCTAAGACAGATATGTTGAGTTTCTATTTTGGGTCACTTTCTGTGCTGTATGCTCTGGATATGGCAGTGAATGTGACAGACAGGTGGGGCATACACAATTGTGGAAGTTACACTTGCAGGGAATTGAAAGGTAGGATCTAACCTAGTTTACAGGCTTGGGGAAGACAATTTTAGTTAAGTTCTAAAAAAGGAGTAAACTTTAATGAGACAAAGAATGAGTGGGCTTAGAAGAAATGAGAAGAGAGTACCATATTTAGTATATCACGTGTTTCAAAGCACAGGGCAGGAAAATTTGGGAGAGTTTTAATATCTAAAAGTTCAGTATGCAAAATGAAGATGTTGGAATGGGAGTGATAATATTTGGTGTTGGACTGCAAGACTGGAGTGAGATTATGAAAAAATTTTTGTACCAGGTTAAGGGCATAAGAAGCCATTGCTTGTCCCCTCTATGTTTTAAATTTTTACTTTTGAATAGCTTAAAGTATAATTTATGTACAATTTGATGAGTTTGATAGCTTTATACCCTAGTGTAATACCACTATAATCAAGATACGTTTTTACAAACCCCCTCAGTTTTCCCTTGTTCCTTTGTCTTACTGGTTTGCTTTCTCTAGAATACTACCTATATAAATGGATCCTACTTTATGCACTCTTTTGACCAAACAGAAAGATAACACCTTGACAAATATGTAGAGAAGGGGAACCTTTGTTCACTATTCGTGGAAGTATAAATTGTTGTAACCACTGTGGAAAACAGTATGGTTGTCTGTGTTATGATTCAGCATTTCTACTTCAGGGTATATTTCCAAAGAATGGTTATCAGGGACTGGGGGGGCGGGGTGTATATGGACATGTTGCTTAAGTGGTACAAAGTTTTAATTATGCAATGTGATTATGATTTAGAGGTATAATGTGTAACAATATGATTATAATATTGTATACTTGAAATTTGTTAAGAAAGTAGATCTTAATGTGTTCTCACTGTACACACACACACATACACACGCACACACAAACACACAAAGTAGGAACCAATAGAGGTAATGTTAGTTTGAGGTGATAGTTTCACAGTACGTGTGTGTGAGAAATCATCAAATTGTACCCCTTAAATATATATAGTCTTTAATGGTCAGATATATTTCAATTTTATAGAGTAACAAAATAAAATAATACACTGGAAAATTCTGTGAGATTCTCTATCTTGTGTTAGCCAATAAAGTTAAATTTTAGAGGCTACAATGCTAAAGTTAAATTTTAGAAGCTACAATGCTATAATTTTACAGGCTACAAAAAAGTTAAATTTTAGAGGCTGCAATTTTAGAGGTTACAATACTAAGTGATGGAAACAATAAGTACTTTTGTTATGGCTGGGATAAAATACCCAGCACCCACAACTTAAAGGAGGAAAGGTTTATTTTGGTTCATGTTTTAGAAGTTTCTGTCCTTGCGTGGTCACCTGGCATCAGGTAAAAGCATTATGACTGAGGAGAGTTGCTCATGGAATGGCAGACGGGAAGCAGAGAAAGTAAGCAAATGAGCCAGAAAGGGAGATACACCCTTCTGAGTCACACCCACAGAGATTGACCTTTTCCGATGGGATTTAACCTCTTAACAGCAAGTCAGCTATAATGCCCCTCAATCCAATCACCTCCCAAAAGCCCCACCTATGCTCACATGAGACTTTCAGGGGGCATCTGGATGTAAACCATAACATTCTGCCGTTGGACCCCAGAAGACTCATGTGCATCTTTTTATGTAAAATATATTTAGTCCATTTCTAAGGATTGCCAAAGTCTTAACAGTTTTAGCATTACTGAAAAATACAAGCCCAGAGTTTCCTGACACTCAAAGGAAACTGTTAGCTGTGAGCCCATGTAAAAATCAAAAAGGAAGTTCAACACTGTTGACATACAAAAGCAAAAGGTCAACATACCCACTCCAAAAGAGAGGAATAGTTATATAGAAACCAGTGGGACGAAAGCCAGACCTGAACTCAGTAGGGCAAATATTGAAGCTGAGGACTCCAAAGAGCTTGGGTGGCCCCCACCCCTACAGCATTGCTGGTGGCTGTAGCCTGCATGGCTTCTCTGTTGGGCTGGCTTTGCTCATTCCTTCTGGCTTTCCTTAGATGATTCATATTCTTGGCTTCTCCAACTTCCTGAGGAGTCCACTGTATTTCTGGCTTTATTCTCACAGCTTCATGCACTGCCCTTTCTGGGGGCACACTGCCTGGCTTCTCATGCCTTCTGAAACCTGGGTGGAAGCTTTCCTGACCCCACAACTCTTGCAGTCTTCATGCCATTAAAATCAGCAACAGCACTATCCAAGCCCTTTTTGTATCATGGCTGCAGGGGCCTCTGAGTACCTGGATGACAGCGCTGTGAATGGAATCTCAGTAAGCCAGTTTCCTAGATGACCTCTCTCAAGCAGGGTGCCCTGTGGCTCTTTTGTAAAAACAAGATCTTTCAGATTCTTCCCATGTCCTTAAGGTCATCCTTCACGTCGTCCCAGTGTAAAGTATTTGGGTTTTTAAAAATACTAATCGTTTTACCAGCTAAGCTGTCTAGATCCCAACTTCACAGTAGCTTTCTTTCTGGTGAAATTCAGAGCTTTTAAAAATCACTCAGCTGTGCCATTTATTTACTCTTTAGAGCTGACTAAAAGCCTACAACAGTACCCATGCCACAGCCTGAATGTTGAGCTGCCTTGAAATTTCTTCCAGCAGGTTAGTTTGCTGCCTTAATCTCACTCTTGTGCAAAGCCTCAGGAAATGAGCGAAACGTAGACAAATTTTTTTGCCAGAGCATAACACACATGGCCTGGAGTCCAACTGCCAGTGGAGTCCTTCTTTCCAACTGAAACCTCCTAAACCTGGTTGTCACAGTCTACATTTCTGTCACCATTCTGGTCTTCTGAGCTCTGAGCAAAATAGTCCATCAAACTCGACCTACAATATTCTAGAGCTTCTCTAGCCATCTTCTCCAAACCTTTCCAAACTCCTTCTGCAAACTACTTCCAGAGGTTTCTGAGTCACTTGGTCAGGTAGTATCATAGCAATGACCCTACTTCTCTGGTACAAAAAAAAATCTGTCTTAGTCTCTTTCCTTGTTGCCAGGACAAAATACCTGACACCTATTATTTAAAGGAAGTGAGGTTTATTTTATATTATTTTATATTTTAAAAGTTTCAATCCTTGCATAGTCAGCTGGCTATATACAGAATTACCATTAGCAGAGGAGAGCTGTATGATGTACAAGAAGCAGAGAGAAAAGAAGGAAGTAACTTGACAGGGAGTAGACCCTTTCAGATCTCATCCACAGTGACCTACCTCTTCTTAACCTCTTAATGGCAAGTCAGCTATAATGTCCCTATAATCGAGTTACCTCCTGAAAGCCTCACCTCTGATCACATGAGGCTTTTATGGGACATCTAGAGATAAACAACATTCTACCCTTTTACATAACAATAACTAATAATAGATAATATTTATTGAGCCCTTATTATATACTGGCCAGTGTTGCAAACACTTTCCTTAAGTGTAATCCTTTTAACAACCTATGAGTTGATAGTATTTTATTTTATAGGTAATGAAACTGAAGCACAAAGAAGCTAAGCAGTGTGTCCAAAATAATAGAGCTAGTCAGTGGTGGATGCAGAATTTAAACCCAGGCTATTTGACCTTCAAGATTGCTCTTTTAGGCACTATGCTATTGAGGGGTTTTCTTTGTTTTGTTGTTTTTTGTGGTACCGGGGATCGAACTCCGGAACTTGTGCTTGCAAGGCAAGCACTCTAATCACTGAGCTAAATCCCCAGCCTGGCACTATGCTATTGGACCTCTCCATAATCACAGTCCTTTCCTTACTGGAACACCAGGTACAATATTGATTATATAATATAATGCCAGGTTAAGAAAAATCTGGAAAATAATAACTGAGATCAAAAGATAAAGATACAGTCACCAAAAATCAACTAAAAAGATTGGAGAACTTGAAAGGGCATATGACTAACTAATGTGGATATAATAAACTTTTCAAACCTTTAATATATATGTATATATAAACATATGCTTATATGTATGTGTCAGTATATACTTATATGTACTATACTTATAAATAAGCCATTGTTAAAGTTTATGTCACTGCTGTGATGCCTCACAGTATCTCTTAACCTTTAGTGAAAATGAAGAGGAAATTATTTTACAGCTTATTGAATAAAGCTTAACAGGGTTTTCTTCCTTCAGTGGTACCTGTCCCCAAGATGAAACCAATATTTACTGCCCACAGATGTTATGGTTCATAAAGTGCCTCCAACTAGAGATTTATTTAACAACATAATGTCCATATTTTCCAATAAAAAAATCGGACAGTATTTCTGAAAAAGATTTTTTTAACTGTGTAGATGTGTATATGGCAAACACACACACACACGCATGCGTGCACACACACACACACACTCATTGCTTCTCAGGAGTGAGGAGGGAGAATCATTTTAAGGACCTGGGATGAGAACTAGAGCTATAGACATTCCTCATTTAATGACCGAGTTATATTCCTGCAACTAGGTTGATAAGTGAATTGGTCGCTAAATGAGGAATTGTATATAGTATGTACATCACAATATTTGGAACAATGACACGGTCAGAGGAAACTCCTACTTGATGACTTTGCTT
Organism: Hystrix cristata; assembly: GCA_004026905.1. Taxonomy (NCBI): domain Eukaryota; kingdom Metazoa; phylum Chordata; class Mammalia; order Rodentia; family Hystricidae; genus Hystrix; species Hystrix cristata. Next base: position 62,418 of record PVJO010006888.1, on the reverse strand, counting down.
GTATTTTCATAACTCTTACATGCAGTACTGTAAAGTATAACAATACAAAACAACAGTGCTATACTATATAGTCAGCAAAGTATACAGTACTAAAAAGAGAAATTGAAGCTCTATAAACAAGATGTACAAAACTGTACAAAAAAAAAGGTCATAGGACCAAACAGTGCACCTCAATCAAAAGTGTGTGCAGTTGTTAAACAGGTAGTGCATTAATCAAGGAATATCTGTATTTGCGAACACTAATGACTGCTCTTAGCCTTGATTATTAGTACAATCCAACATGAACCTAGCAACAGATTTCAAAGCTTTGAAATTTAAAGGTTATGAACTTCAAACTTGCATGTTCTTGGGCTAATGTATCAAAAAAGAGATTAGAGGGATTGGGAATTTAGCTCAGTGGTAGAGCACTTGCCTAGCAAGCCTAAGGCTCTGAGTCTAATCCCCAGCACCCCCCACCAAAAAAAAGAGATTAGAACTGTTGAATACTCTCTACTTGTTCTTTTACTTCATCTGGACCACTAATCTTTCACTTTTTCCTTTCTAGCAGCCCAAGTCATTCTTCATTTTCCTCTCTTTCAAGCTGAGATTCTGTGGTTCATTGTTTCATTTTAGTCTCTTGTCATTATCTTCTTTTATATAAAGCTTACTTCAAGCATAGCTAGAGAAAATTATATAACCAGATTTGAAAAAAAATTTGTGATTAGCAACTCAGCTCAGTTTTTTGTTGTTATTGTTGTTGCTACTGCTGTTCTTTTTTCTTTTTGTTGTACTAGGGATTGAGCTCAGGGCTGTACGCATGCTAGACAAGTACTCTACCATTCATCTACATCCTCAGCCCTTTAAAATTATTTTTACTAATGAGGCAGGAGCTTGCTGAGCTGCCCAAGCTGGCCTCGAACTTTCGATCCTCCTCTCTCAGCCTTTTGAATAGTTGGTATTATGTGGCATTACTGGCATGTACCACCATACTGAGCTTTAGCTGAGTTTTCAACAGCATCTTACAAATTACATTTCTCCAGGCAACATACCCTTTCCAACAGCTTCTAAATGAATAGGGGGTTGGGGATTTAGCTCAGTGGCAGAGTGCCCTCTGTTTGGTCCCCAGCACTGCCCCCCCAAAAGAGAATTGGATGAATAGAACTTCAAATACTAGATCTGCAGGCATACCTTGCATCTGTACTCTTGGATCTTTCCCCTTTGTTCGAACAAAAGGTTTGTACTTTCATGAGGGCCAGCCTTTTTACCTGTTCTGGATCCATCTCTTCCACTTGTGCAAAGACCTTATATTTGAATTCATTCAGTCTCCCTCTTTTAGTCAGTCCTCTGTCTATATTGTTCCTCACCATTAAAAAAAAAAATACTTCTTTCTTCTTTCCATTTCTGATCAGATTTCTTGAAAAGAGAGTTGTCTTTGTTCACATCTGTTTGTTCTCTTCCTACTTCTCATATCTCAGCATCTTTTTTCCCAGTACTCTTTCTATGCTTTTGGGTTCCATTGCAACCAACTCTTAGGTTTTACTCTTACATGTTTATTTCTTTGTCTCTTTTGATGGGTTTGCCTCCGTTTACCATTAAGTGTTGCAGTTTGGTTTTCTGTCTGAGATCTTTGTCTTTTTATTGTTCTCTTTTTCCTAAATAATCATATTCACCAACAGAATTTAGGGGGTCATGAGTACTCATGACTCTAAAATATGTGTCCTTAAACCAGACCTCTTTTCTATTTTTTGCATACTGCTGTGTCTCTTGGTCGTGCACAGTGTTTTTCACCTGTTAAATGTTCAGTACATGTTTGTTTCCATGTGACTGTCTAATGACATGAATAATTAAACAAACCTTGTAATGCTGAGGATTTAGCTCAGTGGTTAGAGTGTCTGCCTCACAAGCACAAGGCCCTGAGTTCAATCCCCAGCACCCCAAAAGAAACCAAACTTTGTAGTTATTCTTCTTAACAGACCAAGACCGAATATTTTGTATCCCCAGGCCTAACATACAGTGCATACTCAGTAAATACCTAATACACAACTGACTGAATAAATAATGAAAAAATATCACAATAAAATACAGTTTTTAAGATGAATGTATGAATGAAAAAATTTTTGTGGAGTTCACTGTAGCTAACCAAAACCAAAGACCTTGTTTATTCATTCTATATTATTTTATTATTTTTGGTTTATTTTTGGGCCTTCACACTGAGCTACATCCCTAACTATTTATTTTTATTTTTCTTATTTTGAGATAGGACTTCCCTAAGTCTCTAAGTTGTCTGGGCTGGGCTCAAAACTAGGGATCCTCAGTCTTCCCAGAGTGCTGGTCTTCAAGGTATACACTTTCACACCCAGCAACTTGTTTATTCTTTTAAAAAATATAACTATGTTCTTTATAAGTATTTCAAGAGAGACCATAATCCCTTGAGCAGATCAAAGAAAAGTTGCAGGTGTATTTGGAATGTCCACTGTACCATGTGTGAAATATAAGAGGAGTGAGGAAAAATAGTTAATTTATTCCCTATCAGATATAATATATACACATTTGTCACAGGCACAGACTTGACTGGAACCGCTTGGGAAAGTATCAATATCTGCTGTAGGTATTTGACCTAGGCTACAGTTTTTTTCATCTGTGAAATGGACAAAAATCTCTGAGCCTACTTTGTAGGGTGGTTGTAAGGATTAAATAAGATACATTTATAAAGTACTTAGTATAGGATCTGGCACAGTAAGAATTTGATATTCATTAGTTACACTGTAGTTTGGACCTTGAATGTGCCGCAACGGCGCCTGTGTTGAAGTCTTGGTCCCCAGCCTGTGGCAGTGTGGTAGGCGACAGAACCTTTAGGAGGTGATGCTGAGGGGAAGTTAAGTCATGGGGGATGCCCTTGAAGAGGCTATTAGGACCCCAAGCTGCTTCTTTATTTCCTGGCCAGTATGAGATGAACAGACCTGTGCTACGTGCTCACTGCTGTTATGTGTCTTGCTATAGGACTAAAGGCAAGGGGACCAAGCAACCATGGACTGAAGCTATGATATAAAATAAACCTCTCCTGCTTATAAATTGATTATCTCAAGTATTTGTCATAGTGGTAGAAAGCTAACACCTTATTAATAATATTTCATCTTGATCCAATTCATATAAATTCCAGCTGAAAATATACTAGAGATGAGTAATTGCTACACTAAGCTTTTTATCAGAGTCACTTTTTTTTATTTTTTATTACGTTTTTATTTTTAGTACTGGCAGTTGAATCCAGGGCTTTCACACTGAATACTTCTCTAGCCCTTTTAAAAATTTTTATTTTGAGATAGGATCTTCTTAAACCACTAAACTGCCCAGGCTTATCTCAGAGTTGGTGTTATGGTTTGTGTCTAGATGTCCCCCCAAAGCCTCATGTGGTAAGAGATAGCTGGATCTAGAGTGTGTGGTTACTAAATTAATCTCTTGATCGGTTTGGCATGGTTCTGCTGGCATCAAGGATGTGAAACTAAATTTAAGGGTGGGAGTGCTACCCGCCCTAAGGACAGGTAGCCTAGATAAAAAATACAGGAAGAAGCTAATTAGCTGCTTGTTTGCATTGCTTATTTGCATACATTCCTTGGATTCCTCACTTTACTTTCCTGCCGGTCGCCTGCTGGTCTGCCATGCTGGTCCGCCCTGCCTCTGCCATGCCGCCCTGCCTCGGACCCAGAGGACTATAGACTGAAACCTCTGCAGACTGTGAGCTAGTAAACCTTTCTTCCCCTAACTTTGGGTGTCGAGTATTCTGTCCCATCAACGAGAGAAAAGTAACTAAACAGTTGGGATCCTCCTGCTTCAGCCTTCCAGTGTACTGGGATTATAGGCATGTACTACCATGCCCAACTTTACTTGAATTTTTTAAAATAAAGATTTCTGTGTCATCCCCAGACTACTGGATCACACTAGGGAATAGGGAGGAAAGAATATGTTATTTTTTTTTTTTTAACTTTTTTGGAGATAGGGTCTTGCTATGTACTCTCTAGGCTGGCCTTGAACTCACTGTGTAGCCCCATCTGGCCCTATACTTGCAGTGACCCTCTTTCCTCAGCCTCGTCAAGGCAATGATTATAGATATGTACTACCATGCCTGGGGCATTTTTTTTTTAAGTTCCACAGGTGATTTTGAGTATCAGCTAGATTTAGCAGTTGTATTTAAAAAGACAGATTTCATCTAAGTATTACATATAGTAAAAAAATGTTTCTAAAGTGGGGAGAAAGGTTACAGAAGTAACATCTTGTAAAAAGCCCAATATAGGGGCTGGGGATTTAGCTCAGTGGTAGAGTGCTTGCCAGCAAGCACAAGGCCCTGAGTTCAATCTGCAACACCAAAAAAAAAAAAAAAAAAAAAAAAAAGCCCAATATATGTAACCTTTGTAAATGAGTGGTCATCATGCTGATTGCCCAAAACTGGGCCATATGAAAGTGAAGCAGAAACAGCCAAGCTATCTTCAAGGTCCCCAGGTGAAAAGAGAAGCCAAACTTCTGAGCTGATAGCTGCTGCCAGAAGTAGTACAAGAAAGTCATGTGGGACAGAGAAAGCATTAAAATAGCTTTAGAAAGCTAGTAGAAAAAATAGAGATGAAATTTTATACTATAAAATGGTTATATTCTTTGGAGGATCAACAAATACCAAAAGAAATTAGTAGGAAAGAATGTGAATGTGAGCTAATTGGAATTTAAGAGATAGTAGTTCTGAATGGTAAACTGAACAAATAACTGTTGTTGTCAGTCTTTTCTGCTTCCTCTACAGTTTTCCCTCAATGTCCTATTCCCCTGACTTTGATTACCATTTGTATGCTAATAATTCTGAAATCATCCTTCAACCTTTAGGCCCATACGTCCAACTGTCTACTGAAGAGCTCTTTTTTTGTAGGAGGGGTTGGTGCTGGGTATCGAATTCAGGACCTTATGCTTGCTAAGGAGACGCTCTGTCACTTGTGCTTGCTAGCCAGATGCCCTAGGTATGTGCTTGCTAGACATACTCAAAAGTATGTCACAAGTACCTGAAATTCAACAGGCCCAGATCTGGAAAAAATAACTTCCCTGCTTTACTTTCTGTCTTAGTTACTTTTCTCTCATCACCGAGACAAAATACCCAACACCCAAAGTTAAAGGAGGAGAGATTTGTTTGGCTCATAGTTTGTAGAAGTTTCAGTTCATAGTTGGCTGGCTTCAAGGCAGGGTGGCATGATAGAGGAGAAACAGTCCATGGTAGGCAGAAGACAGAAAAACAGCAAAATAGCAAGTGACAGGTGACAACCACAGCAGCACTCTTTCTCTTCATCATATTTTATCCAGGTTACACACCATTAGGGCAGGTGGCACTCACACCCACGGTGGGGAACCCTTAATCTACCCAGAACTATGCCAAAGCAATCAGTGGACTAATTTAATAATCACACACCCTTGATCCCAGCATCACACACTGTCAATCCAGCCACCTCTGAAAAGCTCCTCCTGTGACCACATGACGCTTTGAGGGACATTTAGATATAAGCTATAACACCTCCTCACCATAATTCTGTTTCTTTTCCTATATTTCCCTATTGTAGTGAATTGTATTCTTACATATCTTGAATCCCTAGTTAAAAATCTAAATGTAAGGGCTGGGGATTTAGCTCAGTGATTAGAGTGCTTGCCTAGCAAGTATAAGGCCCTGAGTTCGATCCCCAGCACAAAAAAAAAAAAAAAAAATCTAAATGTAATCCTAGATGCTTCATCTGTAATCAGTTATAATCCTAGCTGTTGCATATTTAATCAATCAGTAAGACTATTCATTTTTCTCCTTTAATATCTCTCACATACATTTACCTCTCTGCCCTTATTCTATTAGTTTAGACCAGCAGTCAGCAGATTCTTTTTCTACATAAAAGACCAGAAAATAAATACTTTATGTTCTGCAGGGCATATAATCTCTATCACTGCCACTATTGCTGGAAAGCACCCATAGACCATAGACCATATGTAAAAAGTAGTATGACTGGTTCCCATAAATTTATTTATAGACACTGAAATTTGAGTCAAGTAATTTGTGTATCACAAAATCTTCCAGATTTTTTCCCCCAGACATTTAAAAAATGTTAACAAGGTCATCCTTAGGTTGTCGTTCCTACAAAAGCAGGCTCACAAGCCACAGTTTGCTTGCCCCTGGCTTAGACTAACATTTTCTCTTACCATATAATGTGACTGTGGTCTCTGACCTAGTCTCCTTCCCTGTAGTCTTATCCCCTCTGGTCTGCTGCTGATGTTTCAACCATGTGGACTTCAGATTGCAAATTAAATTTCAATGCTTTGCTGAATGTCCTCTAAAGGTTGACCATATTCTACAGGATATATCCACATTCTTTGACAAGACCCTTCATTTGGACCTTACTGATCTTTCTAGCCTCATATCTTGCCATTTCCCCCTAATCATCTGTTCCATCTTTGTGGCACTGCTTATAGCAATGTTTAGTGTTTTTCACTTCTAAATATTGACACATGCCTTTGAATGTCTTTCCTCCTAACTTTTTCCTGTTTCTACCTGGCTAAACACCGCTCTTCCTACAGGCGTCTTTTTTGCCACCATCACCATCTCCAGGAGCCTCTCTTTCTCTCTCAAGGCTGGATTGAAGTGCTTCCTCTACTAAGTTTTCCCATCATGTTTGCGGAACCCAATGATTTTACTTTTACAACTGCTTATTTACTTGACTGCCTCTCCCAATTAATAAACTACTTAAGTACATAGTATTTGTCCATTATTTTATCCCCATTTTCCTGTGCGTTATCCTATATACACTCAGCATTTTTTACATTTTTGGGGTGTTTTTTTGCATTAAAAAGAATTAAGCCAGGTATAGTGCCACATGCCTAAAATCCTAGCATGTTGGGAAGCTGAAACAGAAGGATCACAAGTTTGAGCCAAGCCTGGGCAATTTAGGGACTTAGCGAGACATTGTCTCAAAATTAAAATTTAAAAGAGCTGGTGATGTAGTTCAGTGTGAAGGATTATGGGTTCAATGCCTAGTACAAAAGAAAGAGAGAATTCATACCATAAAACTCACTCTTTTAAAGTGTACAATTCAGTTGTTTTTAGTATATTCACAGTGTTGTGCAGTCAGCACCAGTATTTCCAGAACATTTCCATCCCCCAAAAAGAGTTCCTGTGACCATTAAGAAGGCACTCCTTTGCTAGGCATGGTAATACACACTTGTTATCCTGGCACCCGAGAGGCTGAAGCTAGAGGATACCAATTTGAGGCCAATCTGAGCTACAAAGAAAGTTCAAATCCAGTGTACGCTACATAGTAAGACCGAAAGCAAAAAAGAGTCACTCCTCAGGGCTGAGGATGTAGCTCATTCCCTTTCCCCCACGGCCTGGCAACCATTTTGTTTCATATAGGTTCAGTCTTTATGGATTTGCCTATTTGTCTATGGAATCATACAATATTTGTCCTTTTGTGACTTACTTCATTCCACATCTATATCGTTTTCAAAGCACATCCATGTGTATCATGCACTAGTATAGTACTTCATTCCTTTTTATGATAGCATATCAGCATTATATTGTAAACTTCATTCTTCAAAGCCCACAAGGGGAAAAGAAAATGAGACTCCTAGACTTCTGTTGCTTCAACCAGAATGGTTCTGCTTTCATCTATTACTTGTTTATGGATGCATTTTCATTTTAAATGAGTCATTGGCTGATCGAAGAATAGACTCCTTCGTTCTAAAAGACCCTCCATGACCTTGCCCTCCCCATACTTTCCTATTATTCTTTCCCTCTTGTGCCTTAGACAGATTGCATTTTGGTGGAGCTTCATGTCTGCCTCTTGCTGTCTTTTCTGTGCACGTTTTCAGATAGGCTTCTTTTCACAAAGTTTCCCTCAGCTCTGATTATTGGAAGTGATTACACTGTTAGGTGCTCCCTTGCCTACTGATTCCTAGAGACTGTTCTTTTTTCTTTGTTTTTCTTTCCTTTTTTTTCTTTTCAGTACTGGGGATGGAACCCAGAGTCTCCCACATGCCAGGCAAGCACTCTACCACTGAGCTGTATCACCACCCCTTCTTATTCTGTTTTTGAGAGAAAGTATTACTAAACTGCCCAGGGTCCCTCAAACTTGGGATCCTCCTGCCTCAGCCCCCCAAGTAGCTGGGATTAGAGGTGTGTGCCACCACACCTAGCAAGACTGATCTTTTTTTAAAATTTAATTTATTTTATTTTATTGGTACATTTTAGATGTACATAGTGGTAACATTCATCATAGGGAATTTGTACCTGTGCATGACCTATCTTGTTGCTTCTTTTTTTTCCCATTCCTTTCCCCTCCCTTCACTCCTCCTCCCTCGTTATTTACAAAAGCTTTGTTTCTGTTTTTTTCTTCAATTTCTTTCTCTCGTGCCTCTGTTCCTTTCCCCCTCCCTTGATCCCTTTCCCATTTGGACATTTCCTTCCCTTTCCCAATATAATACAATTTTAGTCTTTATTTACACTTTCAGTTTCTCACACCAGAGAAACTATGCGGTATTTAAACATGTGTGTGCAATTTATTTTAATAAAGAGTATGGTCTCAAAATGCATCCATTTACCTAGAAATATCTCAAACTTATCATTCTTTATGGCAGAGTAGTATTCCATTGTATTAAAGAAAACCACATTTTCTTTATCCATTCCTCAGTTGATGGGCATTTGGGATGTTTCCAAGATTTAGCTATTACAAATTGTGCTGCTATACACATGGGTGTGCATATATTCTTGCGGTACAATGCTTTTAATTCTTTTGGGAAGATACCAAGAAGTAGAATAGCTGGGTCAAATGGAATCTCTAGTCCTAGTTCCCTGAGAAATCTCCACACTGATTTCCATAGCGGTTGCACCAGTCTACATTCACCAACAATGGAAAAGGGTTCCCTTTTCTCCACAGCCCCTCCAGCATTTGTTATTGGCTGATTTGTTGATAATAGCCATTCTTTGTGGAGTGAGGTGGAATCTCAGGGTTGTTTTAATTTGCCTCTCTCGAATGACCACTGATGTTGAACATTTTTTCATATGTCTATCTGCTTTTTCTACTTCTTCATCTGAGAAGTAGATGGGCATCATTTCTGTTGCCCACTTTTGGATTGGGTCTTTAAATTTGGGGAGACCCTCCCACATTTAAAGACAACCCCAACTATGTCTTCAAGAGTTCTATCTCCCAACAGATTTAGTGTTTCTGTTTTAATGTTTAGCTCTTTGAGCCACTTTGATTTTAGCTTAGTGCATGGGGAATGATACATACCTTCGGCATGTGGAGACCCAGTTTTTCCAGGACCCTGTATTAAAAAGGCTATCTTTCTTCCAGTGAGGTTGTATGGCCCCTTTGTCAAAGATAAGGTGACTGAGAGTGTTTGGACATGTTTCTTCACCTTCTAATCTGTTCCATTGGTCCTGGGGTCTGTTTTTGTGCCAGTGCCATGCTGTTTTTCTTACAGTAGCTTTGTAATATAGTTTTAGGTCAGGGATTGTGATGGCCCCTGCTTTGCTTTTGTTGCCTAGAATTGCTTTTGCTATTCTAGGTTTCTTTTGGTTCCAAATGAATTTTAGGATTGTTTTGTATAATTCTGTGAGGTATGCTATTGGTAATTTAATTGGGATTGCATTAAATCTGTATAACAGTTTTGGGAGTATGGCCATTTTCCACTATATTGATTCTTCCTACCCAGGAACAAGCAACCTCTTTCCATTTTCTGATATCTTCAATTTCCTTTTTCAAAGTATTGTAGTTTTCACTGTGTAGATCTTTTACTTCCTTTGTTATGTTGATTCCTAGGTACTTCATTGTTGTGGATGCTATTGTATTGTTTCCCTGATTTCTCCCTCGTTGAGTCTATTCTTTGTGTACAGGAATGCTATTGATTTCTGAGTGTTGACTTTGTATCCAGCTACACTACCAAATTTGGTTATTAAATCTAGAAGTCTTGGTGGAGGTTTTGGGGTCTTCTATGTAGAGTATCATGTCATCTGCAAATAATGATAATTTAACTTCTTTTCCTATACTTATTCCTTTTATTTCTTTCTCTTATCTAATTGCTATGGCTAATGTTTCCAGAACTATATTGAATAAGAATGGTGAGCGTGGACATCCTTGTCTTCTTTTGGATTTTAGAGTGAAAGCTTTAAGTTTTTGACCATTTAGTATGATGTTGGCTGTTGGTTTGTCATAGACAGCTTTTATCAGATTGAGATAAAGACCATCTATTCCAATTTTCTGCAGAGCTTTTATCATGAATGGGTGTTGGACCTTGTCAAATGCCTTTTCTGCATCTATTGAGATGATCATACAGTTTTTGTCCTTGCCTCTGTTAATATGGTGTATCACATTTATTGATTTGCATATGTTGAACCATCCCTGAATCCTTGAGATGAATGCTACTTGGTCATAGTGTATAATTTCTTGATAGTTTCTTGCATTCTGTTTGCCAGTATCTTATTGAGGATTTTTGCATCTATGTTCATTAATGAGATTGGCCTGTAGTTCTCTTTTTTTGTTGGATCTCTCTCTGGCTTTGGTATCAGGGTAATGCTTGCTTCCAGGAATGAATTTGGGAGTATTGCTTCTGTTTCAGTTTTGTTAAAGAGTTTGAGAATTAGTGGCATTAAATCATCTCTAAATTTCTTGTAGAATTCATCAGTGAATCCATCAGGACCTGGGCTTTTCTTTGTTGGTAGGTTTTCAATTACTTCTTCAATTTCAGTTGCTGATACTGGGTTATCTAGAGTTTTAAGATCTTCTTGATCCAGTTTTGGTAATTCATATGTATCTGGGAATTCGTCTATTTTTTCTGTATTTTCGATCTTATTAGAATACAGGTTCTCAAAGTAGGTATTGATGATCCTCTGGATTTCTGCAGGATCTGTTGTGATTTCACCCTTTTCACTCCTAAATGTATGAATTTGAGTCTTTTCTTTCCTTTTTTTATAAGGTTGGCTAAGGGTTTGTCAATTTTATTTAATTTTTCAAAGAACCAACTCTGATTCATTGATTCTTAGTATTGTTTTCTTAGTTTCTATTGCATGGGGTAATTTCGATTCCTTTGCATTTACTTAAGCATGTTCTATGAGCTATTATGTGGTCTATTTTGGAGAAAGTTCCATGTGCAGCTGCGAAGAATGTGTATTCTGATGTTGTGGGGTGAAATACTCTGTATACATCTACTAGGTCCATTTGTTCAAGAGTTTGGTTTAGTTCTGATATTTCCCTGTTGACTTTTTGTCTAGTTGTTCTGTCTATTTGTGACAGTGAGGTATTGAAGTCCCCCATTACAATCGTATTGGTGCTTATTTGGTTTTTCATGCCCGTCAATATTTGTTGTATGTAGTTAGGCATGCTGGTATTTGGTACATATATATTGATGATTGTCATCTCTTCTTCTTGCATTGTTCCCTTTACAAGGATGTAGTGACCTTCTTTGTCTTTCTTAATGAGTCTTGGCTTGAAATCCATTCTGTCTGCAAATAGAATGATATCCCTGCTTTTTTCCAGGTTCCTGTCACATGAAGTATTGTTGTCCATCCTTTGATTTTCAGTCTATGAATTTCTTTTTGAATTAAATGTGTTTCTTGTATGCAGCATATTGCTGGGTCTTGCTTCTTGACCCATTCTTCCAGTCTGCTTCTTTTGATTGGTGTGTTAAGACCTTTTACATTGATGGTTATAACTGATTTAGGTTGATGTATTATTTACCCTGTTTTTCCCTTCAGTTGAATTACTTGCCTTACTGGAAGGATTCATTCTGTTGCAGTTCCTGGAGTTGTCTCCCTCATTTTCTCTTTTCAGAATGTCCTTCAGAATATTTTGAAGTGCCAGTTTGGTGGTCATGAATCTCTTCAGGTGTCCTTTGTCATGGAAGTATCTTACTTCTCCATCAATTTTGAAAGGCAGCTTTGCTGGGTACATCCCTCTGGGGTGAAAGTTGTCTTTTAGGGCTTGAAATACCTCACTCCAACCTCTTCTTGACTTGAGGGTTTGTGTTGAGAAGTCTGCTGTTATTTTCATGGGCTTTCCTTTATAGGTTATTTGTTTCTTTTCCTCTAACAGCTTTCAATACTCTGTTCTTGTGTTGAATTTCTGGAATCTTGACTATTATATGCCTTGGGGTAGATTTTTGTTGATCATGGCTAATTGGAGTTCTGTATGCCTCACCTACCTGTATGTTAAGTTCTTTTTCCGTACTTGGGAAGTATTCTGCCATTACTTCTGTGAACAGATTTTTCATGTGATTTGTGGTATCTCCTGCTTTTTCATTGACTCCAATCAATCTTCAGTTATTTTTCTTTGTGTCATCTAGCAGCTGTCTTATTGATTTTTCATGGTCCCTTACCATTTTAAAGAACTCTTTCTTTTTTCAATCATTAATTGCAATCTTGTCTTCTATATCTGAGATTCTCTCTTCACATTGTTTCATTCTACTGCCAATACTTTCAGTGGAATTTTTATTCTCTTGGACATCTGTTTGAATCTATTTCATGCATTCCATTTCTTTCCTGTTTTGGGCATTTATGGTTTCCATCATTTTTCTAAGCTCCTCTATTTTTTTATCTATAGCTGCTCTAGAGACTAATCATGTCTTTCATTCTGGAAATGATTTCTGTTTTGATGTTTTCTAGAGCCTCATTCATCTGCTTTGTTACTTTTGCTGTTACTGCTTCTAAGAGTCTGGGCGGGAAGCTTTCAGATTGTTCTACTTCATTAACCCCTGGGTTTGCTTTTGGTGAGCTGGAAGTATGGGGTTGCATCTTAATTGTGTGCCTTCTCATTTTCTATTTTTTCTTCTTTTGTTTAGTTCCTGGATTGATGCTTATGAATTGCCTGTGGCGGGTAGTTTTTTTGTTAGTTTTGAGAACATTTTGGAAATGACTACTTCCTGAGAGATGTCTTACAGGTGTAGCTGGTTTTTTGTTATGAGTCTGTTGCAAGATCTTGCCTCTTCAATTTATTGGGGCTGAGAAGTTGCTGTCTATTTGGCCAGCCCCTAGTTCTTTGACCATCGCCTATAATGTTATTTGTGACCCTCTGCCAATCTCAGTCTTGGCATGCAAGGAAGAACTGAGTAGAACAATTCTGTCACTTTGGCTAAGTAGTACAATCAGCAATAATAATAGCATCAGACGCAGTCTCGCATATAACAAACTGTAGTAACTGTTGATCTGCCACCTTATACCTTATGAACTAGATTTTTGGTTATATAAGAATATCCAAAATAAACCAGAAACTTGTATGCAGTAAATATGCCCTCAATATGGTGATTTTACTCTCAAGGGGGGAAATTCAAAAGAGATTAGTAGGAATGGATAGAGAAGTAGAAGAGGAGAAAAAGATGAGAAGCAAGGTTGGAAGCCAGGGGGAAATTATGCAAACTTTGGGGAACTAGTATAGAAAACAGGAGGGAAGGAGAGAAGGAAGAAGTAAAAACAAAGACAGAACAAAAAAATAACAGCAAAAAACTAGAAAGTCAGTTTCCTATATAAACAAGAAAAAAAAATAAAACAACAAGAAAAAGAGGGCCAGGGATTTAGCTCAGTGGTTAGAGTGCTTGCCTTGCAAGCATAAGGCCCTGAGTTCAATCCCCGGTACCAAAAAAAACCCCCAAAAAAACAAAAACAAAAAAAAAAAACAAGAAAAAGAAGAGCAGAGGGGCAAAAAATATTAAAAAAAAGAAAATGTCCGCTTCCAGGCATGTCCCTCCTGTCACTGGTAGATAGAGTAGACAGGCCCAGGTCCTCATCACTTAATCCCAGCAGTAAATTTATGGCAGGGTAGCGAGTGTTCCCAGCTGGGTTCAGTAGCAAGACTTCACCAATTCCATTGAAGTTCAGCCTGGTCTCTGGCTGTGGATTGGAGCCCAATTTGTTCACCTGGAGATACACTGTGTGTCTTCCACTGGCTTAGACTCGGTTCCCTGCCAGTTTTAACTTGGCTCCTTTCCCTCCTGCTAATTTGAGTTTGAACTCTGCTCCACCTTGCTCCTCCTTGCCCCACCTTGACCCAGCACCTAAAGCTGCTAACAGTTTTTCTGAGTTCTGAGTTCGACCCCTTTCCAAGTTGGTGATCAGCTGATTGCCACCCTCTCCTGCGGTCCGTCTGAGATCAAATGACTCAGCTAACTCACCAGCTGCTGCAGTCTGCTGTGACCACCGCTCCACTCCATTTGTGTGTCTTTCTGTGGAGGTCTCTGGGGTCTCCAGTAGTCACCATGCATCCACGAGCTCAAACTGTGTCACTTGTGCCAAGAGCTGGGGCCCTAGTTGGGGCTGTGAGCTGGACTGCTAGCCAGGGCCGCACACAGGGGCCGTGAGCTGGGGCCGTGACCCAGGCTGTGAGCCCAGACCGTGACCCAGGGCTGTGACCAGGGGCCGAACGCTGGGGCTGTGAGGTGAGGCTGTGAGCCGGGCCCACGAGCCAGAACTCTGGGAGAAAGCACTGTCTGTCTATCACATTCTTCTTATGGTCTGGTCTTTCCTTTTGCTTTCCCTGTGGGCTTGAACTCTTGCTTCAGATCCTGCTGGGTCCTGAGAACACACTTCCCTCCTCTTCCCTAAATTGATATATTCTAGTGTCTGGACAGCAAATCTCAGAGAGGCTCTTACTCTGCTTTTCTCTACTCCGCCATCTTCCTGGAAGTCAAGAAGTATTTTTGAAGGTTTTCTGCTCTTCCTTTTTTAAAAATTGTTTTGTACTCTAACCCCCAGTGGCACTGAATGGTGGAACAAGGGGATATATGACTATAAAAGACAGTGTAAAGATCTTTTTGATGATGGAAGAGTTCTTTGTCTTGATTGTAACTGTGGTAACACAAATCTACATATGATAAAATGGCATAAAACTATACACACACATGGTATCAATGTCAGTTTCCTGGTTTGATGTAGTAATACGCCATTGTAATATAAGATGTATCCATTGAGGAGGAACTGTGAAGGGTACATGGGACCTCTTTGTGCAACCTTTATAAGTTTCTGTGAATCTATAATCATTTCAAAGTCAAAAGTTTGAATGTGTATCTTAAAATTGAGATTAGTGTTTGTTCCAGTCATTTTACCATTTATATTGCTATTTCTGCTCAATATAAATCTGAATGTGCCATTCAGTGTGACGTTACCTTGTGGGACACAAGAGAACCATTTATAATGGTATTTTAGTTACCTATTACAATTAGGTGGAGCTTATCTAAAAACAGAGACATGTAGGTTCTTTGTTCACAAGGTCATAACTTATCCAAGGCCTTTTTAAATTTTTATATTGAGTGGTAAGCTTTAATTTCATGGTTTAGCGCACTTTTAAGTTCTTACTGTTCTTTTATACAGTACTTGATGCCTAGAGGACAGTGACCACGATGCCAGATTCTGAGTTAGAATGTTACACATGATACTGGGTTATCCTGTGGGAGCTTGATAAGCATTAACTACTTTTGACAAGCAATTAATTTTTTGCTTAACATAGAATTAGTGAGAGGTCTTCTGGTAAGAATTCGAAGAAACATCATTACATGATGTTCAACTCAAACTTTAAAACTTTTGAAAGTTGTTACACTATCAAGTAAAATGAATAGTGCCATGCAAATTTAAGAGAAACATTACAAAATGAGCACATACCCCCTATTCTTTTTGAAAAGAGGTAAGGTATAAATAGTCAATTTTTTAAAAAGTTTTTGTTTGAATTTTTGATCAAGCTCAAAGTGAATATGAACAACAAAGTAAATATAAGTAAAAGTATGTATTCTTCAGTAAAATGAAAACTTAATTTTTTTCAGGTTAAACTACAGAACAACATATCATATCAGATGGCAGACATACATCATTTAAAGGGTAAGAAACTTAATCATAGATTAAAGATAATGGTTACTATATGTTTAAAATATTAAAGAATTAAATAGTTTAACAACTAAATGAAATAAAATTTTCTGAACAAGGCTCTGGTGGTACAACATTTGTCCTTTTGTCTGAGGATATAATAAAGAATTATTTACTTTATAGATGGTACAAGTCCAAATTTAAGGTCTCTGTTTAAATCTTGTGTTAGACAAGGTTCACACAATGAAATGTCCTTAAAAGAATCCTCAAAGAAAATTGAACTGTAGCATCAGAGACCATCAAATTTCTAGAGAAAAGGTGGGGAATATTCTCCCTGCATTGTGACTGATCTTCTCAAATAACCTATTCAAGTCAAGATGCTGGGACAGATCCTCCAAGTTTAATGTTTTGGAAACCCTAGGAACAGAAAGAAACCTGGAAAATAGACAAATACATAATACATAAATAATACGAAATTTTAAAATACACATTTTCTCTTAGATGGAGTGATAGGAAATAACTTATAGAATCTTTTATGGAAAAAGTAGGTAAGGAGAACAAGGTCTACACACAGCTTCGTATTATTTCATACCATCTACTTTTGTTTTGTTTTGTTTTTGTTTTTTGAGACAGGGTCTTGTTATATAGTCCAGACTGGCCTTGAACTCACTATGTAGCCCAGGCTGGCCTCAAACTTGCAGCGATCCTTCTGTCTGAGCCTCCCAAGTGCTGGGATTATAGGCATGCATACCACATCCTGCATCTGCTGGACCAACTCTCTCCTCCCTCACACCCTCCCTCCCTTCTCCCTCACACCCTCATACTATATTTCAAAAACTTGCAGCCAGGTGTGGTGGTACATTCTTGTGATCCCAGCACTTGGGCGGCTGAGGCGGGAAGATCACTGCAGGTTCTAGGCCAGCCTATTTTACTGAGTAAAAATCTTTATAGCATTGTATGTATTGAAATAGCGGTTGAAATATTTTGAAATTTTGCATGATACTCCTCAGCAGAGAAAAAAGATTGATTTGAATGTAGAGGTGTACAACTTTTACACTTCCTGAGACTTGGACTTTTAAGATTGAATTTCGTAAGTGTAACTTCCACAACTTACTGAAACCCTTAACAAGTTGACTTTAATAAAATCCAGATCTGACTTTTTAAAATTAGTACTTGATGTATTAGAATTGATACTAAGACCCTTTAAATTCCTTTTGGTGATTAATATTTTCTTGACAGTAAAAGGAATGAAAGTTGTTTTTTTGTTTTGTTTTTGGTAAAATTCCTGTCATAAAATTTTCTGATATACATGAATTTATTTTAAGTAGCTCACCTTCTTTGCATAACCTATTATGGAAAGAAAATTTGAAATTGAAATTTTATAGAAGTAAATACATATTTTTTTTGTTTTAAAAACTGGTCCTAAAAGCTACATACCATGTTTTAGGAATTCTGGTACTCCTAAGGAACTTTGAACTGTGAAAATAAAATTAATACTTATAACTTGCTACAATAGGGAAGGAAATATGGTTCCAAGATTTCATTAAACATTATGTTCCTTTGAAAAAAAAAAAAAAAACTGGTCCTAAACTGAATATTGTAGCATACACTTGTAGTCCCAGCAGTTGCAAGACTGAGATAGTAGGATTTCAAATAGAGGCCCAGCTGTGCAACTTAGTGTGACCAGTCCCAAAATTAAAAAAAAAAAAAAAAAATTAGAAGAGCTGGGAATGTAGCTCAGTGATAGAGAACCTGCCTACCATGAATGAGACCCTGGGTTCAGACTCAGTACTATGAAACAATAACAGCAACAATAGCAAAACCTGCCCTCGGGCAGCTCTTTTCTTCCCTAGACCTCATTGTTGTTACTGCTATTAGAATTTTTTGCAGTGGAGATTGTACCCGTGGTCTCACACATATTAGGCAAGTGCTCTGCCACTGACCTATATTACTACCCCACCCCCAGCCCTTATTTTTTGATGTTCATCTGCCGAGACAGAATATCTCTACATTCATACAATGAAAACACATGTCAATCAGTCAAAAGTAAAATTTTTCTATTTCAAGTCTTTGTTTTGTCCTACCTAAGGTATCAGTTAACTCTTTGCTTTATAATCCTTTTCCTGTATTCAAACAGAAAAGAATCTGGTATTTTACAAAGACTAAAACTCATTCATACTGATGTTTTGCTTTTCTTTGTCAATTATATTTTAAGCCTTTTATCTTCATTTAGCCTTTTTTTTTAATTAAATGTAAACTTTGTTTCTTGGTAAAGGAGTTTTGACAGTGGCAAGCCTTGTGACAGGGCAGAAAAACTATGTAAACCTTGAAATACACTAAGCCACAGGTTCATTCTGAAGCTATTTCAGGCATTTTACAGTGTAGGAAAAAGCAGTCTAACTCAGAAGGAAAAAGGGACTGTGATCTTTTTCTTCCATATTCCCTGGAAAGAATGGTTCTTTACCAGAAAGAGCATCAATTTTAATTCATACCTGGTAGTTACCGACTTTTTTTTAAATCATAGTAATGTGCAGTTCTAGAACCTATCAAGCCAGAGCACAGGTTAACTGAACTGGTCCTTCCATTCCTAGCCACAGGTCTTTAGGATCTCATTTTTTCTGTACAATCAGCATTCACAGCTGGAGCCAGGCAGTTTTTCTCTTCCTTCCAGCCCTGTGTTTTAAGAGATGGGGGCAGGATCAGGTAACAAGCTGTATGTGTTGTTTATGGCCACAGATTCATCAGATTTGTCTGAGGTTGGGGCAGATCGACTGTGTTTACTTACTGGAGAATGAAATTCACAGAATAAAAGAAAAAAATTAAAATCTGGTTTGAAAATGTAAAGATTATTAACTATGAGCTGGGCATGGTGGCACACACCTATAATCCCAGCACTTGGGAGGCTGAAGCAGGAGAATTGCCTTGAGTTTGAGGCCAGCCTACACTACATAGTGAGTGCAAGGCCATCCTGAACTACATAGTGAGACCCTGCCTCAAAACCCCCGCCAAAAGAAAAAAAAAGATTATTAACTATGAACATACAAATCACTAAATTTTTTTTTCTTCTGGTCTCAAGACTAAAACTCAGGGCCCTGCACTTGCAAGGCAGGTGCTATACTACTGAGCTACATCACTAGCCCAGCAAAAATTACTGATTTTTCATACCTGATTATTTTACAGTATAGTAGTTATTCTTTTTAGTATAGTAGCTATTATATTGTTAATCCATTCATTTATATATATCGGGAAATGTTCATGTGACTTAAACTTTTATTCTTATTACCATAATTATAATTCCATAGTAAAAATAAGGTAGTGAAAAAAAGAATATTCTCAGAATCTCACCATCAGACATAGTCACTGAGAAAAACTTGATATTTTTATTCTACTTTTTTATATGGACACAATTATGATATATTAACATGTGCTTTTTTCATCTCTTATTTTTAAATGTTTTTGGTGCTGGGGATTAAATATAGAGCCTCACCTATGCTAAGCATACCACTAAGCTACACTCCCAGCCCCTAATGTCTCCTTTTTTTTGGGAAGGGTGCTGGGGCTTGAACTCAGGGCCTTGCACTTGGTAGGCAAGCACTCCACCACTGAGCTAAATCCCCAACCCCTACTTCTCCTTTTTAAAAATACAATATGTGATAGAAAAATGTAGTGTTTAAATTTTTAAAATACATTACAGAAGGTTGGGGATTTAGCTCAGTAGTAAAAGGCCCTGAGTTCAAGCCCCAGCACCCCCCAAATGTATATATATATTACAGTAAAAGACACATTGCTGTTAATTGCCCCTCAGAATAGTCCCACTCACTTCAAAAACACTTATCCCAACCTTCTTGCCACTTTCTAAAGCAGTTCTGGAATTCCTCTTTCATGAATTGTATTATTCTTTAGTTGTATTATTGTGGCTGCCTTGATGTCCTGAATCAAGTCAAAACATTTACCTTTTCTGGTCCTTTAACTTTGAGGAAAATCCAGAAGTTATACTGTAACAGATCCAGTGAATAAGGACACACCATGTGTTTTGATGAGCCTACCTTCCTCTTGGATGGCAATAGCATTCACCATTTTTTTTTTTATCACATCTCCATACCTCATAAAGACACTCACAAGAGGACTTCCAGAACTGCTTCAGAAAGTGACAAGAATGATGGTATAAGTGTGTTTGAAACAAGGGGGAATATTTTGAGGATTAGTGGCAATGTGTCTTATGTAATAAATGTTTTCAATTTTTACTTTATGAAAAAATAACATTTCATTATAATAATAAGAGAATAGCATTAGCTAATATACTGTGTATCATAATCTTAAAAGTAACTCAGAGTACAAGACATAGACTAAAAAGTCTGCCACAAAGAAGAAACAGATAATAACACAAAACTTTCCTTTCAGTGAACTAAGAGAAACTAGTAGTATAAGTGAAACAAATTGATCAGCTAGACAGTAAATCAACAAAAAAAAAAAATCAGAGTTGAACAAGACTTTCAAACAAATGGACTTAATAGATATCTATACAGTATTCCACCCAACACAACAGAATACACATTCTTAAAACAGACCACATGCTAGCCAATAAATCAGCCATAAGTAAATGTAGAAAAATTGAAATTATACCATACAGAGTACCAGACCATATAGCAATGAAGTTAGAAATCAACAACAAAAGAAAACACAGAAATTATTCAAATGCATGGAAACTAAACAATACAGTCTTAACTAAACTATGGATGACAGAAGAAATCAAGGAAGAAATAAGACAGTTTCTGAACTAAATGATAATGTCAGTACAATGTACCAGAACTTACAGGACACAATGAAAGCAGTCCTCTGACAGAAGTTTATAGCTATGAATGCCCACAACAGAAAGACAGAGCAAGCCCAAATAAATAACCTAACAATATACCTCAAGATTCTAGAGAAACAAGAACAATCCAAAATTAAAGCTAGTACAAGGAAGAAAATTATAAAGATTGCAGTAGAAATCAATGAAATTGACACCAAAAAGAAAAAAATATGCAAAGAATTAGTGAATCTAAGAGTTGGTTCTTTGAAAGAATCAACAAAATAGACAAACCCTTACCCAATCTAAACAAAAGGAGAGAAACAACCGCAAATCAATGCAATTAGAGACAAAAAAGGTAAAGTCACAATGGACACTGCCAAAATAAAAGAACCTTATTAACAACTGCTTCGCAAACCTGTATGGCAATAAATTGGAGAATTTATTGAACCAAGAAGACTTAAAACCCTGAATAATCTAATAACAGGTGACGAAATTGAAGCAGTAATAAATATCTTACCAACTAAAAAAAGCCCAGGTCCAGATGGGTTCACTGCTGAATTCTTCAAAAACTTCAGGGAAGCTCTAATTCCAATACCCCTCAAGGTTTTTAATGAAATTGAATGGGAAGAAATACTCCTACGATCATTTCTGGAAGCTGACATTACCCTGATTCCAAAACCAGAGAAAGATCCAACCAAAAAAGAACCATAGACCAATCTCTTTCGTGAATATATATGCAAAAATCTTCAACAAGATACTGGCAAATATTACAACAAATCATCAAATAGATCATATATCTTGACCAAGTAGATTTCATCCCAGGCAAGGATGGTTCAGTGTTTGCAAATCAGTAACTAATGTATCACATAAATAGAAGCAAGGACAAAAATCACAGGATTATCTTCATAGCCACAGGAAAAAGCCTTTGACAAAATCCAACACCTTTGCATGATAAAAACACTGAAGAAAATATGTTTAGAAGGACCTGATTTCAACCTGATAATAGCCATTTTTGGCAAACCTACTGCCAACATCATATTAAATGGGGAAAAATGGAAAGCTTTCCCTCTAAAAGCAGGCACAAGACAAAGATGTCTTCCACCGCCACTCCTGTTCAACTTGAATACTTGAAACATTACCAAGAGCAATTAGGCAAGAAAAAGGAAAAAAAAAATGGATAGGTACAGGAAAGGAAGAAGTTAAATTATCATTATTTGCAGATGACATGATCCTCTACATAGAAGAGCCCAAAAAGTCCACCAAAAGACTCACAGAATTAATTAAAATTCAGTAATGTAGCGAGTACAAAATCAACACACAAAAAACACCAGCACGCCTATAGACTGATAATGAACCCACTGAGAAATTAGAGAAAAAAATATTATTTATAATAGCAACAAGAAAAAGTACTTAGGAATTAAGGAAGCAAAGGACCTCTACAATGAAAACTACAGTACTCTGAAAAGGAAATTGAAGAGGACAGCAGAAAATGGAAAGGCACCCCTGTCCTGGATAGCCTGAATCAATACATTCATAATGGCCATACTTCAAAAATTGATGTAAAGGGGACTGGGGATTTAGCTCAGTGGTGAGGTGCTTGCCCAGCAAGCACAAGGCACTGAGTTCAATCCCCAGCAGCCCCCACCTCCAAAAAACTGATGTAAGAATTTAATGTAATTCCAATGAAAAATACAAAAACTTTCTTTACAGAACTGGAGAAAACAATCCGAAAAATCTTATGGAACCAGAAGAGACCCAGGATAGCAAAAGCAATCCTGACTAAAAAGAGCAAAGCAGGAGGCACCACAGTGCTGGAGTTGATATGTTACAAAGCTACTGTGATTAAAAACAGCATGGCACTGGCATAAAAATAGACATGAGGATCAATGGAACAGATTAGAGGATGCAGAAGTAACCCCAAGCACATTCAGCTATTTGATCTTTGACAAAAGAGCCAAAAACATACACTGGAGGAAAGGTAGCCTCTTTAATAAATGGTGTTAGGGAGACTCACTATCCACATGCAAAAGATTGAATCTAGACCCATGTCTGTCACCATATAGTAAACTAAAATAAAAATGGACCAAAAAACTGAACACTAAACCAGAAACACCTAACCTGCTGGAAGACAAGATGGGTAAAACTCTTAAGGTCATAAACATAGGCAAGGACTTTCTGAACAGAACCCCAGTTGCACAGGAAATAGTTCTGACAATCAACAAATGGAATCATGTTAAATTATAAAGCTTCTGCACAACAGAAGAAACAACCAACAAAGTGAGAGGACAACCTAAAGAATGGGAAAAATTTTTCTCAACCATTCCTCTAACAGAGGATTTAAAATCTAGAATATGTAAAGAATTTTAGAAACTAGACCCCCCAAATAGAAAACCCAATTAAAAAATAAGCAAGCAAAATGAATAGGCACTTCACAGAAGAAGTAGAAATGGCCAATAAATACATGAAGAAATGCTCAGCATCACTGGCCATTACACAAATGCAGATTAAAACAGCACTCTGATTCCATCTTACCCTGGAAAGAATGGCCATCATCAAGAAATCACAAGCCAGGCATGGTGGCACAGTTCTGTAATCCCAGCACTTGTGAGGCTGAGGCAGGAGGATTGCCCTGAGTACGAGGCCACCCTGGGCTACTACATGGTGAGTTCAAGGTCCGCGTGAACTACAATAGTGAGACCCTGTCTCAAAAAACAAAAACAAATACAATCCAATAATAACCAATGCTAGGCTGGGGATTTAGCTCAGTGGTTAGAGTGCTTGCCTAGAAAGCACAAGGCCCTGAGTTCAATCCCCAGTACCAAAAAAAAGGAAAAAAAAAATGCTGTAGAGGCTGCAGGGGGCAGGATGCGGGGAGAATCTGTGATAGTTAATTCATTGTGTCAACTTGAGTAAGAAATGCCCAACTAAATTGGCTCAGCATAGTTCTGGGTGTGGAAGATCCATACTAGGAGGATTTTTGCCAGAATGGTATAAAAGAGAAAGGAAGGAAGGATTGATTGTCTCTTCAAAGGAGGTCCAGTCTTCTCCTTCACGTTGGTCACTGTCTCCTGGCTTCCATCGGAGACTCTTCAGCCTTCAGCCTTCTGACACAGACCCTTTCACCTCCTGATACAGACTCACCTGGGAAACCACAGTGAGCTTCAGGCCTTCACCTGGATTCTTCAGATACCCAGTGTGCGGACCGACCTTTTACACTCTTCCACATGTGACTCTCTGGGTGGCCATTTTAAGCTAATCTTGTACATTCTTATATACCATGAACTGATAAAGAACCCTCCTACACTGTTGGTGGGAATGTAAACTAATACAACCATTGTTATGCTTTGTGCCTAGATGTCCCCCCAAAGCCTCGTGCAGTCATAGGTGGGGCTTTTTCAGAGGTGGGTGAATCTAGAGTGTGTGATGCTGGGATTAAGGGCATGCGATTACTAAATTGATCCACTGGTTGGTTTGGTACCACCCTAATGCCAGCAGCCTAGATAAGATAGAAGGGGCACAAAGAAGCTGCTAAATCACCTTGTTTACCTTGCTGCCTTCTGCCTGCTGTGAGTGGTTTCTCCTCTGCAATGCCACCCTGCCTTGGAGTCAGCCAACTGTGAAATGAAACCTCTAGAACTGTAAGCTAAATAAACCTTTCCCCCTTCAACTTTGGGTGTCGCATAATTTGTATCAGCAATGAGAAAAGTAACTAAGATAACCACTGTGGAAATCAGTATGGTGATTTCTCAGAAAAGCTAAAACTAGAAACTCCTTGACCCAGCTATTCCCCTCCAGGTATCTTCCTGAGTTAAAGACATCATATTACAAAGATTCATGCCTACTCTTGATTATAGTAGTGCAATTCATAATAGCTAAGTCTTGGAAGTAGCCCATATGTCCACCAGCAGATGAATGGATAAAGAACAGGTGATATTTATACACAATGGAGTACTGCTCTACCATAAAGAAAGATAAACTTGAGTTGTTTGTAGGAAAATAGATGCACCTTAAGACCATAATGTTAAATGAAATAAATCAGACACACAAGCTTAAATGCCACCTTGTTTCTTTTGTATGAGAAACCTAGAGTAAAAATAAAGAGCAGAATAAATGATGGATTCTATAATAGGAAGTAGGGAGATAGAGTGTTCTCAGATGGGAAAGGGCATCAAGAGATGGAGGGAGGGGGAGGAAGTGCAGGGTTAGGGGATGAAAAAAGGAATTAAGATGTGTTATGTACATGTACCAACTTCCCATATGGAAAGTAAACCTTAGGTGCTTAATACACATGTACTAATAAACTAAAATGTTAAAAAATATAAAAAAGGCTGGGGATTTAGCTCAGTGATTAAAGTGTTTGCCTAGCAAGCACAAGGCCCTGAGTTCGATCCCCAGCACCCAAAAATAAATAAATAAATAATCAAACAGATTACCTTTTATATGAAAATATTCTTGAAACAATGGAATAGGTCATTTGAGGAATTATTTAAACTTCTTCCTATAATTTGTTTTCCTTACAGTTTTTTTAAAGTTAAGCATTCAGTATTTTTCCATCATCCTTTGTATATATCACAAGGATTTTTGGAATGCCTTTGGAGTAATAAGACTACTTTTTATAAAGCCATCCATGAAAAATAAATATTATGTGTAGTATTAGTACATTTCAGTTATATAACATAGTTGAATGTTAATAGTTTTCATTTATACAATATTCTATACTTATAAAAATTAAGATTTTAATACCACCTTTAAGTGCCAAGGCTGTTAGCTAATTTTTAAATCTATCCAAAAAATTGATACTTTGCCTGTATTTTTTTCACCTCTAGACCCAGATGATGAGAAAATGAAAGCTTCTGGAGCCAGGCATGGTGGTACCAGCTTGTGATTCCAGTACTATGGGAAACTGAAGAAGCAGGATAGCAAGTTCAAGCCCAGTCTGGGCAACTTAGCAATACCTTGTCTCAGAATAAAAAAGGGCTGGTAGCCAGATGTGGTGGCACACACTTGTAATCCCAGGAGTCAGGAGGCTGACACAGGAGGATCACCACAAGTTCAAGGCCAACCTGCACTACAAAGCAAGAACTTTGTCTTGCAAAACAAACAAAAACAACAGGGGGGAAAAAAAAAAGAAGGGCTATGGATGCAGCTCATTTTGAAGGTCCTTTATTCAACCCCCAGTACCAAAGAAAAGCACATCTGGTCAAATTACTAGCCAATCTAGAATTTTGAGACATTTATTACAGCTGAAAACTTTAAATTCTAGAACAGAAATTATGAGTTTTGAAAATGATATTTTGGGTTCTGTGGAACTGGCATCAATAGCAGAACTAGAAATGAGCTCTGAAGTGATTAGCACCTAAGTTGGTAGGCAAAAGAAGCCTTGAATTCAGTACCCATTCTAACCATATCTAACAAATATGATTCTTTTTCTACTTCTATAAAGCACATAGGTTTACAGAGATAGGTGGCTTTTGATACTGTCTCTACAGTTTAGTATGTGTCTGCACAATAAGAAGTATAACTTTAAAAGTATTTCAGGTTGATGTGAAAACACTTAAGGCTATGTTGTTTTAAAAATAAATTTTATTGACCAGAATGTGTCACAGAAGGCAATTAAATGTGCTATTAATTATATAACTTCCTGAGAATATGAGTAAAGCAATTGAGGAATGCATGTGATTTTTAAAAATCCCAGTTTTTCATCAAGAGGCATTGCAATGAGTAAACTTGATTCCTTTGGTTCTTGTGTGGATAGAGCAACTTGCTGAGCTTCGCCAGGAGTTTCTTCGACAAGAAGACCTGCTTCAGGACTATAGAAAGAACAACACTTACCTTGTGAAGAGGTTAGAATATGAAAGGTAAGATGCTATATGCCACAAGCATTCATGAAATATTTGTCCCCAACTTTTGGACTTAATTCTTCTTTTCTAGCTTTTTTTCTTTTTTCATTTTGTTATTTTAAATTAGTTTTTTTTTTTTGTCTTTCAATGCCTCTTTGAAATCCATACTCTTATTTTGATATGTTAAACACCACACAGATATCTTTTATAGGACATACTGGATTTGTCCGTATTGTAGGGTTCATGATGAGACAGAAATCTCACAGAGTTTTCTCAAATAAGATGTGCCGCAGACTGAAAGAAGATTGTGTGCTTCTTTCTGAGGGTCGTCCAGAAGAAGCAGCCAGCACTGAGAGGTGCCCCCAGAGGACCTGAGGGACCAAGAATTGGCTGCTTTTCCTCCTCTGTAGTTAGCCCCCTTTCTCACACTCCTACACCCGGCGGTAAAGCTGGGGAAACTCTTAGGGGCCTTTCTCACAATTACTCTTTAGAAACTTTTGTTATATCTTTAATCAATTTTATGGCAAAAGGTAATTTTTAGATCTATATACCAAAAATTAGGATTCACCATATTTTGAAATAGTTTATCTGTTCCTAATTTCTTACTGCTCCTTCTTATCAGTATGTATTTCCTTGTACATGTATTTTAACCTATCAATGTTCAGTACTTTTCCATGTATCTATAGCAGTGGTGGTGAACCTATGGCACATGTGTTGTGTTTTTAAGACAAAAGATGTTAATATAGAGTTGTTTTTTCTAAACTAAACCCACAGTCTTCAAGTTTAATTGCAGTATTGGTACTTTGCAGTAAACAAGTGCTTTTGGGTTACAGTTTGGCTCTCCTCTCTAAAAGGTTTGCCATCATCGACCTATAGGATTGAAGATTTAATATATTGAGGGATAATTTATTATTCAGGGTATTAATGTACCAAAATTTGTTTATTTTCTCCCAATTTTAGGACCATTATTTTTCCTCACCATTGTCTATTACAGCTTTAAAAATTTTTATGCAAAAGATTCCCTCTCATTATTTTACTTGTGCATCTTCTCAAATGTAGAATTCCTGAGCAAGTGTTTTGCTAGTTTTATTGCTCTTAGGGCAAAGATTGCTTTTTAAAATGATTATAATAATTTATAATACAGTTGTTTCTCTTTACCAACATTGGTTATTATTTTAACTTAATTTTGCTCATATGAGATTAAGGTACTATCATATATGCATATAGGAAGTTTAATTGTATTTTATAGTGGTGAAAGTTAAATTTTTTTCTGTGCCCTTATTAACTGTTTCTTTTTACATGAAGAAACTATTCATATCTTTTGACTGCTTATACTATGGAAAGTCACTATCTTCATCTGTTTTGCTTTTTATACATTTTCTCTTGTTAGTATATTCTACTCTCTATTACTTTCTTCTATTCCCACTATTCTATGGCTAACACTTTTATTGTAGTGTTTAAAGTACTATTGCACAAATCAGTGCTCGCTTCGGCAGCACATATACTATTGCACAAATCAATAGCTGCCATTCCTTATCAGTTCCTCTCACTTATTACTATAACTTGGTCTCATAGTTTTCTGTAGCATATTTCTCTTCTATAATTGAAGTTAGCTTTGGACAATTGTTTTTTACAGATGTAATTTATAAAATAATAGAAAAAGAATTGTTTTCATCTTTCCAATTTCTATTTTTTTATTACCTTTATTAGTTAAAATAGTTTCTAAATTTTGACTAAATTATTTGTCTGGTCATGTTTATGTCCATTCCCTGATAACTGAATGTTTTATCTTTCTAATTGTATCAACTTCTAGACAACTTGAAGTATTCAACCCAGCACAATATAGTCTAAAAGAATGACTTTGTAATTTAGTTTTCAGTGTGGACAGCAGATCAAGGAATTAAGAGCACAGCATGAAGAAAACATTAAAAAGTTAGCAGATCAGTTTTTGCAAGAACAAAAGGTAAATTTAAAGCAATATATTTAATTAAAATGTTTGTAATAAATCATATAATTAGAAATCAAAATTGTACTTCTGTCATAAAACATTTTTAAGCATTCTAACCTGCCTAATCCAAAAAGATTATTCACAATAGCTTTATTGTCAAGTAAATCAGACATTAGTAAACAATAAAACCTTAACTTTTTTTTCAGTGCTGGATATTGAACCTAGGGTCTTATGCATACTAGGCAAGGGCTCTGCAGTCCCAAAACAATCTTAACTTTTGTTGTGTGTGGTCCTGGGAATTAAATCCATAGCCTTTACCCTGAATCACATTCTCCGCATCCTCAGGAAATTTTTGATTTGGTTTGACAGTTTGATTTTTAAATTTTGAAGGCTGAGGACTTTGAGACTGGGTCTCTAAGTTGCCCAGGTTTAGCCCAAACTTGGTATCGTCCTGATTCAGCCTCTTAGAGTGCTGGGACTGCAAGAATGCATGCATTCTCACACTCCACTAAATCTTAACTCTTAAAAATAATTGTGAGTTAAAATGGCTTTTATCTGACTCTTAAAAATAATTGATTCCTGGGGCTGGGGATTTAGCTCAGTGATTAGAGTGCTTGCCTTGCAAGCACAAGGGCCTGAGTTCAATCCCCAGCACCACCAAAAAAAAAAAAAAATTGATTCCTGGTGGGTTGGGGATTTAGCTCAGTGGCAGAGCACATGCCTAGCAAGCACAAGGCCCTGAGTTCGAGCTCCAGCACCAAAAAAAAAAAAGTTGATTCCTAGTGTAGTTTTGCATGCCTATAGTCATAGCTGTTTGGGAGGCTGAGGCAGGAAGAGCACTTTAGTCCAGGAGTTCTAGTGCATCCTGGAGAACATAGCTGTCTTTGTCACTTTCCTCTTTGCTGGGACAAACATACCTGACACCACAGTTTAAAGGAGGAAAGATTCATGTGGGCTCACAGTTTCACAAGATTCTGTCCTTGCATAGCAACAGCATGATGGAAGGGCTTGGTGTGCAGGAAAATTGCTCACATTGTGGCAGCTAGGAAGCACAGCAAGAAGGGAAAAACTGGGGAGGGAGATACACCTACCAGGTCAAGCCCCCAGGGATCTGCCTCTTCCAACCAGGCAGCCCCCATGATTCAGTCACCTTCCAGGAGCCCACCCGGGAGCACTGGTGGCTCTTGGGGACACTGAGGTACACACAGCAATTACTAGTAACAGTTTTTATTGTCAATATACTTCTCAAATATTAAGGTAGATAATGTTTTACTGAAAATCAGTTACTTCCTATTTTATACATTTGAGAAAGAGAAAAAAATTGAGAAACTTCTTTGTTATCAATCTGTTATTCTCATACCCTTTCTTAAAACAGAAATGAAACACTAACCACTGCAGCCAACTTGGATTCTTTTTCGGGTTTCATTTTGTTTTTTCCTGTGCTGGAAGTTGAGTCCAGGGCCTCGTGCATGCTGCGCCTCTACCTGTCCCTCATTTGTCTTTTTAAAGTGGCTGCTTCTTTTATTAATTTATGCATCCTAAATTGCTGTGTCACAAAGCTTATTTTAGAAATAGAATTTTTCCGAAGATCACTAGCCATTATGGACATGAATTTTTTATATTCTGTAACCTTATCTGACCAGGCATGGTTTATGTAGTCTTGTGATTTAAAGTGAAGAGAGATTTAATAATGGAAAGTAGTTGTTTTGCTCTTTGATAGCATGTTACCTTCAAGTTAAAGACATTAGCTTTTCCATAGTATTATGGCAGAATGTTGAGGTCATCATCTAGTTTTCATTTTTTTATTTTGTTTTGTTTTTCCGGTGCTGGGGATCGAACTCAGGCCCTTGTGCTTGCCAGGCAAGTACTCTAATCACTGAGCTAAATCCCCAGCCCTATTTTTCATTTTTTTAGTCCACAGAGTGTAACAGTTGCTGGCTATCTGTGCTACTTTAAAGACAGATGTGGTTGGATTGATGGGAGAAGCCAGGCCTGAATAAGTGCCCATAGAAGGGACTTTGAGGAGAGCCAGAAGATAGTACTGAGACACTGAAAGAGGATAGTAGAGTACAAAAGGGAAGAGAGGTGTGCTGTGCAATTGTGTCATTCCAAGTCTTGTTATGTAGGCTTTCCTTCTTTTCCAGACAGGTGTAGTTCTCCTCTTTTGCTTTTGCTTTCTAGGGTAGCACACCAGACCTTACCTTGTAGACCAGCTGCCTGATTCTACTCCCTCCCCTTCATTTCCTGTTCTTCAGTTTGTATTACAAATTAGTTCTGGGAAATTTGAGTTAATTTTTCATAGAGACAAATCCTATTTTAACTATATGAAACAAGCATAAATTATATTCAGGAATTTATTTATATTATATATCAATTTATTAATTAATTGACAAAGCACTATTTACCTTACAAATTATTTTAGGAAAAGGGTCAGCAAATATAGCCCATGGGCCAAATCCAGCATTTTTAAGCAGTTGAAAAAAACTCAAAAGGTATATTTTATGACATGAGACTATTATAAGAAATTCACATTTTAGTGTCTATAAATGAAATTAACTTACTACTTTTGTGCTCCAAGGGCAGAGAGACTGTTGCAGAGAAGAGGAAAAGAAGACTTGAAGTTTTTTTTTTTTTTAATAATAGTTTTTATTTGTCTTGGGCTTTTTTTCGCCTTCCCCACCCCTCTCTTCAATTCCTCTTCCTCTCCTTATTTACAACAGCTTTATTTACATTTT
The DNA here is from genome assembly GCA_004026905.1 of Hystrix cristata. Taxonomy (NCBI): domain Eukaryota; kingdom Metazoa; phylum Chordata; class Mammalia; order Rodentia; family Hystricidae; genus Hystrix; species Hystrix cristata. Next base: position 31,283 of record PVJO010006888.1, on the reverse strand, counting down.
TCCATTTTTTCCTATTTTTCTTTTCTTTTTCCTTTAAATACAGTACAGTAGCTGGGCATGATCACACATGCCTATAATCTGGGATAGGAGGATCACAAGTTTGAATGCAGCCTGGGAAATTTAGCAACTTAGTGAGGTCCTGTCTCAACATGAAAAGAATTTTTTTTATGAAAATTGTTTTCTTAAAGCGTTGGGGTTTTATTTCATTGTTCAATCCCCAGTACCAGGAAAAAATTGAAGAAACAATATTGTGGCCCAAATTGGGTCTTGGAAACAAGAAAAAGACCTAGGAGAAATATAAAGTATGAAGTTTAGTTAATAATAATGTACTAATATTGGTTTCTTCGTTTTATAAATGTACCATGGTAATGTAAGCTATTACTTTTCTGTAAATTTAAATTATTTCAGAATGAAAAGTTTATTTAAAAAACAGTGAAGAGGCTTTCTCACCACACATTGCATTTAGAAAGCTATTTTATTAAGAATATTTTAATGTTATTCATTCACATAAAGGCAATGTCATTAATTTTAAAGGGGTATCATCTTTGTTAACTCTTTCAGTGGAAAATGTTTTGAACAGTAGTTTCTTGATTTTTAATTTTTAATAGTTTGTTTCATCCACATCTGCAAAAACAGTGAAGCACTGTTATAGGTTATAGCACAGTAGTGAATACGCACAGAAATATAGGGTGGCTGCTTAGGCTCTTGGGTTTTTCTCACCCTTGGCTTTTATATTGACATGTTCAAATATTTCAGTTTATCCTTTTACTCACCAATGTTTAAACTCTTAGAGTTAGTTATAGCTTACCAAATTGCCATAAAATGTGGCATTTGGCGTCAGAAAGAGTATGTTTGAATCCGTTCTCCATGATTCTCCAGCTTTGTGGCCTAGAACAGGCTACCTAGTTTTTTAAAGCCTCATTCTTATTTTGCTTTTCATCAAACTGTTCATTTATCTCTATTAGAAGGTGGATGTTAAAGCACTTTGTAAACTATGAAATAGCATGGTCCAAGTGTTGTTGATTTCATCTGCCTGGATGCTAGAATATCTATACCTGATACCCTTCCTACCCAGGGTACCCTTTCTTTTTTATTGACACGCTCATAAGATTTGGTGCTTGTTTTCATAGGTTTGGGTACTATTTTTATAGCATTACTAACAATTACATTGCATAATCCTTTAGCATTTATAAGCACTTATATATGGATTAAATATTAATTAGACCAATCTTCCATATACATTCTTTTACTCCTCACCTTTCTGAATTTCCTACTGAAGCAACTCAAAACTGGCCCGCCAGTAGAAATGAATTAGGCTTGATTATGTACCTGCAGATTTAAGGTTCCAAGAAGATGATATGATTAGGAACAAGTTAGAGGGAACACTGACTTACATGTTGTCTTGCCATTACTTGCTGTGCTTGAGTGACCAGTACACTGGAGAAGGAGTTGGTGAGTTTTCTCCCTCGCCATTTGTGCTTAGGGAAAAGCCTGACAGTCTCAGTAGCCATCTCTCACACTCAAAGGGGCATCCATGTACTAGACTCCTCCTGTTCTGCCATCTGCCTTATGCTAGCATGTGCCAACAGAGTACCCACCTGCCCCTAGCACCTGGAATAGTGCCCAACTGCAGGCCCGCACGGCAACCCGAACTGCTCTGCAGGCTGTCTTACAGAATCACTCCCTCAGTGCAGCCAAAGAGAATTCTCTCTGCTTAACATTTTAGGCCATTTGCTATAATTATTATAGGCTTTTTAAAATGTTGATTATGCTTTGATTTCATATCAGAAATAAAACTGAACAGAAAATGATAGTATGTTCCACATCTCCAAATTTGAACCCATGTATATATTTTAAAAGATGAATTGTTTCAGAACATTTAATTAACAGTTGTGCCAATGGCTTAACATTTTGAACTGGAAAATATTTACGGTTACCAAATCTTTATCTAACAGCAAGAGGCCCACAAGGTTCAACCAAATGATGGAAAAGAATTGGCTATAAACGATCATGTAGTACCTAAAAGTATTCCAAAAGTAGATGAGAATGCTGCAGATAAGAATGAAGAACCCTCAAGCAATCATATGCCACATGGGAAAGGTATTATTATTATTATTTTGTTTTGTGTTAATAGGATATGACTTTTTCATCCTATTTCAAAGTGAACATGTTCAATCATAAAATTGTTTGATTTTAGTTCAGATATGATTAGGTGATTAGGTGTCTGTATTGTTTAACATTTAGATCCTTTGATAGAAAAAAAAACTAGAGTTAGGACTATGTCAAAAATCAAGACGTAAAGATGTTCACTCAGTGTAGCCTATTGCTTTGGAAACTAGTTGTTACTTTCCTTCAAAACATTTTCATTCATATAAGAAAAAAATATAGAAGTTGTATCTTTTTGTTACTTGGGCAGAGCAAATCAAACGAGATGGTGATGCAGGGATGCCTGGAGTAGAAGAGAATGACCTAGCTAAAGTTGATGATCTTCCCGCCTGTAAGTAAAACTCATTAGAGAATTCAGCTTAAGCAATTATATTATTTTTCATGAGTCCCATTGTCTTTTGGGTTGAAACTTTGAAAGGTCACAAATGTGTAGATAATTATTGATATTTCTACTTAACTACCCATTAATTACAGGATTTTTTTAGATATAATTCTTAGGACATTTTTTGCTAAATATATGAAATTCTTGTTTTGCCTTCATAAGAGTTAGCCATTTTTTAAGCTTTTCTTAATGACTCAGTTATTGCTCACGACAGCAGTGCTGTGTTAGTCATTTATGTTTACCAAAAGTATACTGGGCTCTTTTATTCACAGTCAGTGTTCACAGATTGCTGGGATGTTGATCTGCTGCCTTTTGGAGAATGAACCCATGGCCTCAGGTTGCTAAGCACACAGTCTACTACTGAGCTATCTCTCTAGCCTTGTTGGTGATACCTTATAGGAGTTACTAAGGCTTTAGGGTTTGGCTTGTCCTTTCAGTGAATTACTCTACAGTTCTGTATAGTTTATTTACTCTTTTTTCTTTTCCTTCTTTTATGGCCACTTCATTGTATATCTTTCTTCGTTAATGTGTATGCTTCTTACCTGTTTTCCTTTGAAGTCCTAATTCTATTGGCTGTTATACCCTAATCCCATTCAGTATTTTTCTTCCTTTTTTTCTTGTCATTTCTGTTTCTGGGCTACTATGCATAATTCTCCATGCCAACTTCAATTTATTATGGTGGAAAAATCAAAAATAACTGCATATTTTTACCTCTTTTTCATTGTTTATTTTCTTTCTCAGTATCAGTGATTGCCTCTGTGATTATAGCCAGTTGTAGGTGTCTGAAACTGCCAAATGTCTGTGGCACAAATTAGTCCTTTCGTTTGTATGATTGTTATCCTCTCAAATTATTTTGTGTCTGTATGCCTGTAGGTTTGCAATTCATACTGTATGTTCCTAAAATAAACAGGGACATGAATTTGAAGATACAAAATTAGAATGAGCATGATTCTATTGTAAGATGATGAAGTAATCCATTGATTCTTGAAATGTGTTCTCTGGACTAACACTGGAAAGATTACCTAGGAACTTGTTAAAAATACAGATTCTTAAATTTCATTCCATACCTACTAAATGAGAAATTTCAGGGATGGAGGCCAGCAGTCTGTTTTTTAACAAGCCCTCTGAGTGATTCTGATCTAAATTTTGAGAACAACTGATAAAGACATTAATTGAAAGCAGTATTGAAAACAGGCACTTAGATTATTTTGAATTTTTGCAGCACTTACTGTATTCCTAGACTCCATGAGTTGTGTGCTCACTTCAGCAGCACATATATTAAAATTAGACTCCATGAGTTTTCAGTTGATTGAACTCTTTTTCATTGTTCTTACTTATTTCTTAAGCTGTACCCAAAGTTTCACCAACGATAAACTGCAGTTTTATGTTGCTTAGAAATACACTATTCAAATCTATGAGCAAAGATTGGTTACCTGCTTGCATGCATTTATTTTTTATGTCATCTGTGTGTAAAAATATATTGTTTACATTAAAATATATAATTCTTAACTTATTGTCCATTTCCACATATTAAGATAAATTTTATCATTACTATTCTAAATGTGTAATGTCTCATTTTATTTTCTTATTGGTCATAATGTATTACCTGGCCACTAAGAAATTTCAGAGTTATGGTATAATGAAATGAGAATACAGGAAGTCTCAGGGATCTTGTCTTAACCATTTTTAGGTATATTGTCTTCACCAGACGATGGTTTTCCAATGTCTTTCACACATGAACCACTTGAACAAGACAAAAAATTTGCCTCTTCTGCTTCCTTAATTTTAAAAAAGCATGCAACCATTTTGTTAGAATTAATAGGAGTGAATAATGCTTCTTCTGATGAGATGCCAACAAATTTATATCTGAATTTTGTGATTCGAATTTATCATATATTAACCCATACAGTGGTTGTAGCACAATAGTTTGGAACTGGGAAAAACACGAAAAACGATTATACATTTTGTATTCATTTAACATTCATGCCCAAATACCATTATGCACAGACACTGTCTACATTGTCATGGCATATTAGAGGACTTCCTCTGCACTGTTTTTTATGTATGTCTTCTTGTGTGCATTAGAGTTTCTAGATGCTTCTAATACTTGATTAGTAGATGGAGATTTTTTTAAATTGGACTGCCACTGGCTAGAGGACAGGTCTGAGGATCTAGCTGTCTTTACTCTACTTAGTCACTGAGAATTGAAGAGAAAAATAGTTTAGCACACTGGTAACCCATAAACACTCCCCAGTACAATGTTTATGAAGCTGTGTACAAGGATATGAACTCAAAAGTAGGATCCTTGGATTATAGAATATCTTCAGCTTCACAATATTTATATTAGTTTATATTTCTACTAGTAATATATGAAGTATCTATTTATCCATCCATATCATGACCAATATGAGTTTGCTAGGCTTAATGTTTTGCCAATCGTGATTATGAACTGGTATCTCATTTTAACTAAAATTTTCCTTAGTACTAATGACATTAAACATCTTTTCATATTTTTATTGCCATTTTGATTGCATTCGGTGAATTGCCTGGTAATCATTTTTGCCCATTTTTCTATTGGATTATTTCTAGTTTTAAGATCCAATCAATCTCATATTAAAAGTTGCCTATAGGCCAGTCACATGCCTGTGGCACATGCCTATAGTACCATCTGCCTGGGAGACCGAGGCAGGAAGATTGCAAGTTAGAGGCTCAACCTAGGCAATTTAACAAGACTCTGTCTCATAAAAAATAAAAGGGCTGGCGATGTAGCTCAGTGTTAGGTTGCCTCTCTGAGTTCAATTCCCAGTACTACCACTAATAAAAGAAAATAAAAAAGTTGCCTCTAATTATTTATTTTGGGGAAAACCAAAATAAATAATTAGAGGCAACTAATAATTTAAGGATGCATTAGTCAGCCTTCTGTCACAAAATACTTAGAATGATTAACTTATAAAAAGAAAAAAAGCTTGTTTTGACTCACAGATTTTGGGGTTCTATTCCATGATCAGGCATCTGATGGGAATGTTGGATGGCGATGATGGGGAGTGTGTGGTAGAGCAAACTGCTCATCTTATAGTCAGGAAACACAAGTGAAAAGGACTGGGATTCCACAATCCCCTTCAAGGACATCCCCCAGTGACCTAAGGCCTCTGCACAGCCCCTCCTCCTAACAGTCCATGGCATCTTCTAGTAGGTCTGCCCTGGGAATGTCACCTTTAACACATGGGTGTTTGGGGACAGTCAACATCCAGACTATAGCCAAGGGTAAAAAGAGTTTTAGCTACATAAGCAATTGAAAGTAATTAATAACTTAGAGAAATTTAGTGCTTTTGGTTTTTTAATACTAGGTAGGTCTACTCTGTAAGATAATTTTCTAGAACAGAAGCTTTCAATTTTGGTTGCACATTGGAATCACTGGAGAGCTTTTAAAAAGATACTAATGCTTGGGTCCTACTCTAGAGATTTTTGGTGTATTTGGTCTGGAGTGTGGCTTGGGCATTGAATATTATTGTTGCAGAAGTCTATTGGACAGTTCTGCTCTAGGTTGAAACTGGTAATAATGTTTTTCTAGTGGAAAAGACTGGGTACAGGCACAAAAAAGTAATTTAATTTTCATTATACAACTTTTCTTGGGGTGCCAGGGATTGAAGTCAGGGCCTTGCACTTGCTAAGCAAGCACTCTACCACTAAGCTAAATCTCCAGCCCCTCATTATACAACCTTTTGAACCTCTCAAATTTTGCATAATGTAAATTATCTATTCAAAAAATTTTAAAGAGATGCAATTGCCATTAATCAACTGGATAATATTAACATCTATTCACTGTTTCATCCAACAACAGCAGATTCATCCAACTACAGCATATTCTTCTTAAGTTCATATAGAACACTGGTGAGTCACATTTTGGACTATAAAACACACCTTAACAAATTTAAAAGAATACAAATCATAGGAGATGAAGAGTTAGCTCAGTGGTTAGAGTGTTTGCCTAGCAAGCAGAAGGCCCTGAGTTCAATCCCCAACACCATAAATAAATGAATGAATGAATGAATGAATGACACACTCATAGGTTAACGAAGAAAATCAAGAGAAATAAAAAAAGTATTTTGAACTTAATGAAAACAAAAACATTACTTATCAAAATCTATGGGACACAGCAAAAGATATACTCACTAGGAAATCTGTGGTACTGAAACCATTTACTAGAAAAGAAGGAAGGTCTAGAATCAACAATTTCAATTCCCACCATGAAAAACTAGAAAAAGAAGAGTGAATTAAATCCAAAGTAAGCCAAGGAAAAGACATAATAAAATTCAAAGAAGAAATCAATGAAACAGGAAATTACTAGGAATAAATTATTGAATCAAAAACTAGTTCTTTGAAAAGATCAGTAAAACTAATCCACCTCTAGCAAGGCTAAGAAAAAATGATAGAGGCTACAAATTACTGCTATCAGAAATGAATAAAAGGATATTTTTACCAACTTCACAGACATTAAAAAGATGATACAAGAATACTATAAAACTTCTATGCCCACAGATATAACCCAGATGAACACCAGTTCCTTGAAAGAAACAATCTGCCAAACTTCACAAGAAGTTTGAATAGGTTTACATCTAGGAAAGAAGTTAAATCAATAATTACTAACCTTCTAAAGTAGAGAAACACAAAGCCCAGAGGAATTCACTGGCAAATTCTACCAAACAAGGAACTATACCAGTTTTCTACTACAATCAGACCCCGCTTAATGCAGGGGTAATGTTCTAAGAAGTCCTAGCACTTAACAGAACAGTGTTAAAGGAGATTATCATAACACATAAATAGTGAGGATACTTGAAGCAGAGAAGAGAATAAGAAAATATATCAATTTTCTTTGTTTTATTATGTTACTTTTATACATTTTTACTGCTAATAATGATTTTAATTCACAAAATGTTCTTAAAATCTAAAAAATTCAAAAAACAATTTATGTTTTTGATAAGGAAAGTTCTTCTTCATTGGAAATTTTTTGGGTTTTTGTAATGAAGCCACCTAATGTTGTTCACCTTTTCCTGTTTTGCTCAGCAAGCAATCGTTGATAGCAAGACATCATATCAGTGACATTTCATTTTACCTTTGAACTTCTTTCAGAGTTTGGATCATTTTGTATAAACTGATCCATAAGTCTGTTACAGCTGCTAAGCTCTTTTTTAGAAAATCCGTTGACTATTCCTTTTGCTCCTCATCTTCAGAAATGCTTTTTTCGTTCAATTTTTTTAGATTGTCTTTGGAAAGACTTTCACCAGTAACTTGCAGTAATTCTTAAATATTCTGCATATTTATATTGTCCAACTCTGTTCCATTAGCTAGCTTTACAATTTTTATTGTCACTTTACTTTCTTTTTTTTGTAATCACCTATTTTAAAATTAGAATTTAGGGGTTGGGGATTTAACTCAGTCGTAGAGCACTTGCCTAGCAAGCCCAAGGCCCTGAGTTCAATCCCCAGCACCTCCCCCCAAAACATAGATAATTATATTTACTACAGTAAAATAAAATGTTATATTTCTGTCATTAATCAAATATGACACAGAACGTATATGTTTGTTGGTCTGGTATGATTTGTATTGCAGTGAGAAAATACGCACACTCCAAGACTGTCAAGATGTCACATGACAAAGTCGAGACTTGCACAACACATGACAGGGAAATCCCAAAATTTACCATACTTTTATGTAACCATGTAATACCAAAACAGTGTTAAGCAGAGCAGCATTAAGTGGGGTCTTACTGTATCTCTTTCAGAAGCTAGAGCAGAAAGAATATTTTCTAACTCATTCTATTATGCCATCATTATCTTTATACCAAAACCAAATGAAGTATTACCAAAAAAAAAAGTTAGGAACCTTCCTCCACTGTTGGTGGGAATGTAGACTGGTCCAAACACTGTGGAAATCAGTATGGAGATTCCTCAGAAAACTACAACTAGAGGTCCCATTTGACCCAGATATTCCTCTGCTTGGTATCTTCCCAGAAGAATTAAAATCATCATACCACAGTGATATATGCACAACCATGTCCATAGCAACACAATTTGTAATAGCTAAGTCTTGGAAACAACCTAAATGCCCAACAACTAATGAATGGCTAAAAAAGATGTGGTTTTTCTACACAATGGAGTACTACTCTGCCATTAAAAAGGACAAACTAGAGACATTTGTAGGTAAATGGATGTACTTTGAGAACATACTATTAAGTGAAATAAATCAGACACTCATCAGTACACATCAAAATGTTTCTCTGATATGAGAAACTGTAAGTGTAAATAAGGACAAAGGGGTATAATAGATACTATGTAAAAAAAAGATAGTATTCAAAAGAGAGAAGAACTAGATAGGGAAAAGAGGGGTAAAGAAGGATAGTTAAAAGAAAAGTAAGATGAAAGGGAAATAAATGGAAAAATGTAAATAAACTTGTTGCAAATAGGGAGGGGTGCGTGAATGGAAGGGAGGGGTGGGGAAGAGGGGGGAAAACCAAGATACATCATGTACAGGTACAAAATAACCATGTTGATTATGATCATTATGTATACAATGTACCAATACATGTTCTTGGTAAAAATAAAAATAAAAAAAGTTATACACCAGTGTGTATAACTCATGAACACAGAGCTGCAAAATCTTCAGTAAAATATCAGCAAATCAAATCCAATAGTGTGTAAAAAACAATTAATTATACACCCCAACGAAATAGGATTTATCTCAGCTATGCAAGACTTCTTCAAGGTTCAAAAATCAAAAATCTGTCACATTAACAGACTAAAGAAGAAGAAAATCACACAGTTATATCAATAGATATTTTAAAAAGCACTTTACAAATCCAGAAACTATTTATGATAAAAACTTAGTATGTTATAGAAGAAAGTTCCTCTATTTAGCAGAGTATCTACAAGAAAATATACATCTAACTAATACCATACATAATGGTAAGAAATTAGAAACTTTCTCACTAAAATCATAAAGCCAGAGTATACTTTCTCATCTTTCCTTTTCAGCATTGTACTGGAAGTCTTAGCTAATGCAGGAATACAGAAAAAGGAAATAATAGACACACCAAATGAGAAGGAAGAAATAAAACTGTTTTTGTTGATGTTTCATGACATTCTATATAGAAAAACCTTAAAGAATCAACAAAACAACTATTGAAACTAATAGAGACTTCCAGGAAGATGATGGAGTGGTAAACAGCAACAAATCAGTCTTTACAAGATTTGTAATACACACACCAGAAAATAACAACGTGAGAAAGGAAAAGAGAGAGGTGGATCCCTGGGACCCAGGAAGGAACTAAAGGGAAAATTGCAGCCTACAGACAAATTGAAGAGACAGACCACAATGCAGAAGAAGGAAGGGGCAACCTGCACTTTCTCCCCAGCTCCTGGCTCATGGCACGAGAAAGAAGATCAAATCTACAGAGACACAGTGAAAGCAGGTGACTGTAGAGGCCTTTGGGAGGAAACACACCAGTCGAACAGAGCAGTGGATGCTGCGTGCTGTGCATTTAACTTGAAACTCAGACTGAAAGTCAAAAATGAAAAACAATACTTCATGCCACAGGAACCTGGAAAAAATACAGGGGTAGCTATTCTGTTTGCAGACAAAGTGGATTTCAAGCCAAAATGGATCAGAAGAGACAAAGAAGGTCACTACATACTTGTTAAGGTAACAGCCCAAAAGCAGTAGATAACAATTATTTGTGCACCCAAATACCAGTGCACACAACTACATGAAACAAACACGAATGGATATGAAAATCAGATAAGCACTAATAGAATTGTAATGGGGCACCCCTTATTCCACCATCACAAATAGATCAACTAAACAAAAATCAACAAAGAAATATCAGAATGGAACCAAATCTTTGAACAAATGGACTTAGTAAATATCTACAGAGAGTGTTCCACCCCACAACAGATTACACATTCTTCTCAGGTGCTCATGGGACTTTCTCCAAAATATATTACATACTAACTCAACAGAACACGCTTAGGTAAATGCAAAGGAAGTGAAATTATCCTATGCCTATTATCACAGTGCAATGAAATTAGAAATAAATAGCAAAAGAAACCACAAAAATTACATAAACACATGGAAATTAAATAACATCCTACTGAAAATCAGTGGTCACAGGTGAAATTAAAGACATTAGACAGTTTCTACAATTAAACAATAATGCCGTTATGACATACCAGTCCTTGTGGGACACAATGAAAGCAGTTCTATGCAGGAAATTTATAGCAGTGAATTTCCACGTCAGAAAGACAAACTGAGCTCAAACAAATAATAGCATAATGCTGAACCTCAACGTTCTAGAAAAGAAGAGCAAGTTAAACCAAAGCTCGTACAAGGAAGGACACGATAAAGATCAGAGCAGAAATTAATACAGTTGAGACTAAGCAAGCAATACAAAGAATCAATGAATCAAAGAGTCAGTTCTTTGAAAGATTAAGTAAAATAGACAGTCCCTGAGCCAACCTTATCAAAAGAAGGGGAAAGAAAAGACCCAAATCCACGCATTTAGGAATGAAAAGGGTGAAATTTCTGTGGATTCTGCAGAAATCCAGAAGATCATTAGCATTACTTTGATTACCTGTACTCCAATAAGATAGAAAATGCAAAAGAAACGGACAGATTCTTAGACACATATTAATTGCTGAAGTTTAATAAGGAAGATATAAAATTTTTAAATAATCCAATATCAGTTAATTAAATTGAAGAGGTAATAAAAAAACCTACCAACCAGGGAAAGCCCAGGTTCTGGTGGATTCACTGCTGAATTCTGCAAGAACTTTAAAGAAAATTTAATGCTCAGACTTTTTTAGGGGCGGGTGCTGAGGATCAAACTCAGGGCCTCGTGCTTGCTAGGCAAACACTCTACCACTTGAGCTAAATCCCCAACTCCTCCTCAGACTCTTTAATGAAATTGAAAGGGATGCAGTGCTTCTCATTTCTGGAAAAAATCATTACCCTGATATCAGTACCAGAGAGGGATCCAGCCAAAAAAAAGAACTGCAGGCCAATTTCCTTAAAGCATATAGATGCAAAAATCCTCAATCAAAAAAGAGAACTGCAGGCCAATCTCCTTAATGAACATAGATACAAAAATCCTCAATAAGATACTGGCAAACAGAATGGAGCAAATCATCAAGAAGTTATACACCATGTCCAAGTAGGATTCATCCCTAGGATGCAAGCATGGTTCCACAAACGGAAATAAATACATGTAGTACACTACATTAACAGAATCAAGGATAAAAACCATACGATCATCTCAATAAACACAGAAAAAGCATATGACAAAGTCCAACACCCATTCATGATAAAGAAAAATACCTATAGAAAATTAGAAAAGACCATCTTCATCTCAGTCTGATAAAAGCCGTCGGTGAAAAACCAACAGCCAGCGTAATACTAAGTGGTCTAAAACTGAAAATTTTCACTGTAAAATCAGGAACAAGAAAAGGGTGCCCACTACCATCACTCATGTTCAGTATAGTCTGCAAACAGTAGCCAGAGCAATTAGACAAGAGAAAGAAATAAAAGGAATATGGATAGGAAAGGAAGAAGTTAAATTATCATTATTTGCTGGTGACATGATACTCTACTTATAGGAGACCCCAAAAACTTTACTAAAAGACTCGTAGATTTAATAACCAAATTCAGCAGTGTAACAGGCTGCAAATCAACACTCAAAAATCAATAGCATTCCTGCACATGCATAACTCACTGAGAAAGAAATTAGGAAAACAACACCTTTCATGGTAGCATCAAGAAAAATGAAATACTTAGGCATCAGTCTAACAAAGGAAGTAAAAACCCTTTACATTAAAAACTCTAGTTACTCTGAAAAAAGGAATTGAAGAGAATATCAGAAAATGGGAAGATATCCCCTGTTCTTGGATAAGCAGAACCAGTATAGTGAAAATGGCATACTTCCAAACCTGTTATACAAATTTAATGCAATCCCAATCACAATATCAATAGCGTACCTCACAGTACCAGAAAAACAACCCTAAAATCCATATGGAACCAGAAGAGACCCAGAATAGGAAAAGCAATTCTGGGCAACAAGGACAAGGCAGGCAGCACCACAATCCCCAATTTGAAGTTATATTACAAAGCTACCATGAGAAAACAGCATGGTACTGGCGGAAAAAAAACCAAAACAAACCTAAGCATCAGTGGAACAGAATACAAGATACAGAAACAACTCCCAAGCACACATAGCTACTTTATCTTTGAGAAAGAAGCCAAACACCTTCACTGGAAGAAAGATAGCCTCTTTAACAAATGACGCTGGGAAAACTGTCTTTCCACATCCCAAAGATTGAACCTAAACCCATATCTTACCATGCACTAAACTAAAATCAAAATAGACCAAAGATCTAAATATAAAAACAAAGCTGGGTGTGGTGGCGCAATCTTGTAATCCCAGCACTGAGGAGGCTGAGACATGAGGATCACCATGAACCTGATGCCACCTTGGGGTACATAGTGAGTTAAAGTCCAGCCTGAAGTACATAGTGAGACCCCTGTCTCAAAAAACAAAAACAAAAAAATTATATAGATAGATATAAAAACAGAAACACAAGCCAGGCATGGTGGCACATGCCTGTAATCCCAGCACTTGAGAGGCCGAGGCAGGAGGATCGATGTGAGTTTGAGGCCAGTCTTGGTCTGTGTAGTGAGCTCAAGGCCAGCCTGAACTACATGGCGAGACCCTGTCTCAAAAAAAAAGAAAGAAAAAAAAGAAAACCCAGAAACACAAGTAAAATTTTCAAAGACATAGGTGCATAGATGTAGGCAAAGACTTTATGAACAAATCCCCAGTTGCACAGGAAATACTACAAAGAGTCAACAACTGGGATCACATCACATCAAATTAAAAAGCTTTTACACAACAAAAGAAACCACCAGCAGAGTGAGGAGACAACCCACAGAATGGGAAAAATGTTTAACCAGCTACTCCTGAGACAAAGGACTAACAGCTAGAATACAAAGACTCAAAAAATTCTGACCTCCTAAATTCAAAGACCCAATCTAAGCTGGGCATGGTGGTGCACACATGTAATCCTAGCACTCAGGAGACTGAGCCAGCAGGATTGCAGTGAGTTTGAGGCCAACCTGGCTACATAGTGAGATCCTGTCTCAAAAAAGCAAAACAAAGACCCAATCCAAAAATGGGCATCTGAAATGAATAGACACTTCTCAGATGAAGAAGTACAAACAACAAATCAGTATATGAAAAAGTGCTCAGCATCACTGGTCATTTGAGAAATGTGAATTAAAACAACACTGAGATTCCATCTCACTGCAGAAAGAATGGATATTATCAAGGAATCAACAAATAACAAATGCTAATGAGGTTGTGGTTGAAAAGGAGCCCCTCTACATTTTTGGTAGGATTGTAGACTGATACAGCCACTAAGGAAATCATGGAGATTCCTCAAGAAACTACAACTAGAAGTTACATTTGACCCAGCTATTCTCCTTCTAGGGTCATTCAACCCAGCTATTCTCCTCTGTCTGAGGAGTAGCTGGTTAAACATTTTTCCCATTCCCAAAAGAGTTAAAAGCCTTATACCATAGTAATATATGCACGCCCATGTTTATAGCAGCATAATTTATAATAGCTAAGTCTTGGAAACAGCCCATATGCCCATCAACAGATGAGCAGATAAAGAATGTGATATTTATATACAGTGAGTACTGCTCTGCCATAAAGGATAAAGTTGAGTCATTTGTAGATAAATGGATGCACCTGGACACCATAATTTTAAGTGTAATAAGACACACATGTTTAAATATCGCATTGTTTCTCTTGTGTGAGAAATTCTAAGGGTAAACAAGGAGCAAAATTGGGGGTAGATATTGGGAAGCAGGAAGAACATGTTCGGATAGGAAGAGGAATAAGGGTGGAGGTAGGAAAAAGGGGGGAGGGGAAGGGGAAAGGAATTTAAAAAACAGAATGGAAGGAAAAAATGTAAACAAAGCTTCTGTAAATGGGGAAGGGAAGATGGGTTAAAGAGAAGGGAAGAGAATGAGAAAAAAAGAGAAGATATATTATGTACATGTACAAATTCCCTATGATGAATGTGAGCGTTACATATGGCAAATACATACTAATAAAATATTTTTATAATACTCTCAGGAAGAGAAAAAAGAAACTCATAAGCAATTGTAGAAAGCATACAAGGTTAATGTGCAAAAGTCAGTTGCCTTCCTGTATACCAGCGGTGACCAAGTGGAACTTAAAATTGAATACATGATATAATTTACATTAGCACCCCCAAAATGAAATACTCATGTATAATTTTTTATAAGTATTTTAAAGTAAATACATTATCTATAGGAGGAACAAGATATTCCAGCTTCATAGATAGGAAGACTCAATATTGCGACGATGTCAATTCTTCCCAATTTAGATTTATAGGGACAGTGAAACTGGATTAGCTTGAGAGCCACTCAGGGATTAGTAAAGTACACTCAGGGATTAGTAAAGCACACTTCTGGTATTGGGCTGACCATGGAGGTGTGACCTTGGGTACTTCCTCTCTGGTTCTGTTCCCCTTCTCTGCTTCCTGGCCACCCTGAACTGAACAGCTTTGCTTCGCCACACACTTCTGCCATAACGTACCTGCCCTAGTTGAACCCTCTGACACCATAAGCCAAATCAAAGCTCTTCAAGGGTTAAATTAAACCTCTCTGGCTTTAAATTGTGGGTGTCTTGTATTGTGTCACAACAATGAAAAATTGACCAATATGCTGATCAAAATCCCTGCAAGTTATTTTGTGGATATTGACTTACGTGATGTGTTACAAGATCCAGATTAGTCAACACAATATTTAAGGAGAAAAACCAAGTTGAAGAGCTGGAACTATTTAACTTAAAGACATACTGTAAATCTGTAATAAGACAGTGTGGTCTTGGCAAAAGAATAAACAGTTAGATCAGTGGAATAAATCAGAGAACCCAGAGATAGAAGCATATAAATACAGTCAACTGATGTTTGACAAAGAAGGAAGAGCAATAAAATGAAACAAAGGTAGTCTTTTCAAGAAATGGTACTGGAAGAACACATGTGCCCCCCCACCAATCTAAGCACAGACCTTATACCATTCATTAAAAATTAACTCACAGTGGACGATGCTATTAAATGTAAAATGCAAAAATGTAAAACTAGGAGAAAACTCCGATGACTTAGGGTGTAGTGATAACTTTTCAGATGTAACAATCATGTTTTGTCAAAGAAATAATCAAGCTGGACTTTATTAAGATTTTAAAACCTTTCTAGGCCTGATAATGTCAAGAAAATAGGAAGACACCTCACAGACAGGGAGAAAACATTTGCAAAAGACATGCCTGATAAAGAACTTATCCAAAATATACAAAGAATTCTTGATAATAGGAAAGCAAGCACCCTGATTTAAAAGATGAGCCAAAGACCTGAGTAGATACCTCACGAAAGAAGATACACAGATAGCTTACTGGTTGGCAGGAGATGGGCGCTAGGGAGAGGTATGAATAAATAGGCAGAGCATGGAAGACTTTTACAGCAGTGAGAAAAAAATAGGTGTATGTCATTCATTACATATTTGTCTAAACCTGTAGAACACCAAAAATATACCCTAGTATAAAGTATTGACTTTGGGTGATTGTGATGTGTTGTACAGGTTCATTGACTGTAACAAATGAACCAGTGTGGTGGGAGATGTTGAATAATGGGAAGATGCTATGCATGTGTAGGGTTAGGAAGTAGACGACAAATCTCTGTACCTTCTACTCACTTTTTTGTGAACCTAAAATATAAAGTCTTTAAAAAATTAAAGAGAAGTAATTATAATGCTATTGGAGAGGGAAAAAAATAGCAAGATTATAAAGAAGCAATAGTTAGTCATTTTTATTTCTTATAAAGATTTTTTTCCTAAAAGCACTCTTACAGGAAAGATTAAATTTATAAAAATATGTTAAAATTTTTAACAAATCAGTCTTCTTATAAGTAATTTTTCCCTTACTCATCTTTTAAAAACAGAAATTGTTGGTTAGAGTGTTTGCCTTGCAAGCACAAGGCCCTGAGTTCAATCTCCAGCACCAAAAAAATAAAAATAAAAACAGAAATTGGGTAACTACAGTTTAGTCATCTCTCTTAACAAACCAAAATTGATTTGAATATAGCCATGCTCATTAGTTTATGTATCACCCATTGCTGCTTTTGTGCTAGAACAGCAGAGTTCACTATGGCCTAAAATGTTTGCCACATGCCTAAAATACCCACTGCCTCGCCCTTTAAGAAAAAGTTTTCAGATCCTTGTTACAGAAGAATCAAACTGTATGAACCAAGGCATTTACTTTTCATGGTTTTTCTGCAGGGAAAAAGGTATCCCTGAAAATTGCTACTTAAGATAGCAATTAGATATACAAATTGAAATGCATTTTATTGATAGTCATAGTTTATGTAGATATTAAGTATACTTGAGAAAAAAAGAAATAAAAATAGGGTTTTGAACCTCCAAATGGCATATTGAGAAAATAGGATGGTCAGAGCTCAGTGAGTTTGAAGGTTTAATTGGTGCCAATTTCTCTCACTTTTTAAAGTTATACTTCTAAAATACTGTATTGTGTTTTAGTGATTATTCTAAGGATTACGGTGTGCATCTTTTACATATGGTCTATTTAGAAATAATACTGTACCACTTTATGTAAAAATGTTATGTCTTTACCAGAGCTATTACTCCATTTACCTTGATTCATACTGTGTGCTACTGTTACTTCTATATTAAAACCCCAACTTTTGGCGAGGAGGCAGGTTGTTTGTTTTGAGACAGGGTCTCAGACAGGGTTTTACTATGTGGCCCAGGCTGGCCTCGAACTTGCAGCAATCCTTCCACCTCAGCTTCTTGAATGCTGGGATTGTAGGTGTACACCACCATGCCCAGCTAAAACTCTAGCATTTTTATTATTGTTGTTTTTGCTTTAAATTGTCTTGTGTAGGAGGTACATCCCTATAACCTTATCACTCTGGGAAGCTGAAGTGAGAGGATCACAAACTGGACAATTTAGTGATACCCTGTCTCAAAATAAAATGTAAGTTTAAAAAATGAGGGGGGTGCTGGGGATGTCTCTTGTATTTACTACATATTTACCTTTTTTGGCCTTGAATTCACCATGTAGCCCAGACTGGCCTTGAACTTGCACTAATCCTCCTTCCAAGTGCTGGGATTATAGGCATGCACCACCATGCCTAGCTATATTTACCATTTTTGATGCTCATTACTCTTCTCTGTAGATTTAAATTCCTGCCTTTATCATTTCCTTTCAGTCCTAAGAACTTCCTTTCGCATTTCTTAAAATGCCTAGCTTCAAGCAACAACTGTTTTCAACTTTCATTTATTTGAAAACATCTTTATTTCATCCTCCTTTACTTTTTCCTCTCTCTTTTCTTGAGATGTGATCTCATTGTGTTGCCCAGGCTGGTCTTGCACTCTAGTCTCAAGTGATCCTCTGCCTCAGTGTCCTGACTGACTGGAATCGCGGGTGCATACCACTGTGCCATTGCTCATCCTCATTTTTGAAGGATGTTTTTGGTAGATATAGAAGTCAGAGTTGATAGGATTTTTTTAGTATATGTGCTGCCAAAGTGAGCACTGATAGAGTTTTTTTTTTTTTTTTATTTCAGCATGTTAGGTAAATGTATTAGTTACTGGGGAATCCTCTTGATATTATGCCTCAGTGTTATGCTTTATTTTGTTTTTAGTCTTAGGACTTGACCCTTTGGTCTAGAGTGTAGATTTAAATTCTGTTACCAGCTGTTCTCAAAGCACAAGCTGGTAACATCTTGTCTAAATGTTTGTGATGCTTAGAGAAGTTTCTCTACTGTGATTGGACAGAGATCCAGTATCTCCAGTGCTGCATACCCTGTTACTTCGTCAGAGCATGTGGCCCTGGAGCAATTCCTAGGTCCTCTGAAGTCTCACTGTGTGCATAGCCTGAGTCTTTAAAGACTCAAGGGGAAATCCCCATGCAGATTTCTGTACCTTTTGTACCCCGCTTAGCTGTTATAGTTTGTGTCTAGATGTCCCCCCAAAGCCTCATGTGGTAAGAGGTAGCTGGATCTAGAGTGTGTGATACTGGGATTAAGGGCATGTGATTACTAAATCGATCCACCGATTGATTTAGCAACACCCTAATCCTAGCAGCCTGGGCAAGATATAAATCACAGGAAGAAGCTGCTTAGGTGCCTTGCTTGCATCCCTTGCTTACCTCGCTGACTTCTGTCTGTCTGCCATGTCACCCTGCCTCGGACCCAGCTGACTGTGGACTGAAACTGCTACAAACCGTGAGCCAAATAAAGCTTTCTTCCCCTAACTTTGGGTGTCTGATATTTTGTCTCAGCAACGAGAGAAAACTAAGACATTAGCCCCTTCCTCTATAATACTCTATTCTAAAATTCTAGACACCTCAGCTGCCTAAATTCTGATGATTTCTACCTCTTTTCATCCAAACTGCCCATGTATGTATATCCCTTACAGAGGTCATAGTCTTGTGCTTCTCATGGTCTCATGCTTGCAAACAGTTGCCTCATTTAATTTGTTCATATTTATAATTTTTAGGGTGGAATAAGTCCAATATTCATTATTGGAAGTCTGTGGTGGGTTTTTTTTATTTTGTTTTTGTTTTCTTTTTTGGTGCTGGGGATCAAACTCAGGGCTTTGCATTTGCTAGACACTCTAACCACTGGGCTAAATCCCCAACCCATGTGGAGTTCTTAAATTAAATAAATACCTAAATTTAAAGGCAGCTCAGTTCATTGACTAGGTCTTAGGAGTCATATAAGAACATTGTTTTAATAGTCTCTGTTAAAACATTACGAGGGTATGGTAATGTATGATCCCACCTACTCTGGAGATTTAGGCAGGAAGATCTAAAGTTCAAGACCAGCCTGGGCAGTTTAGTGAGACCCTGTCTCAAAACTTTAAAAAATAATAAATCGATGAAGAAAGTGTTTGGGATGTAGCTCAGTGGTAGCGTGCCCCTGTGTTCAATACCAAAAAAAAAAGTCTTTGTAAACATGTCCTTGTGTGTTTTGGAGAGTGGAGATGGTCCATTGAGTCTTCAGAATGATTACTATTTCATCTCTTTCTTTGAATTTTTTCTGGGGGGAGTGGTGTGTTGTTTTATTTTGTGAGATAGGATCTCACTATGATGCCTCTGTTGCCCATACTAGCCTTGAAGTTCTGATCTCCTACCTCAAGTCTCCCAAGTAGCTGGTACTACAGGCATGCACAGCTCTGGTCTTCACTTTCTGGGATTTCTTCATTATGGTCATTTGCTTCTCAAATTTTTATGAGTCTTCCAAAATCTACATAAATATTCTTTTTAGGACTCTTATGTGTGAGTTAACTATCTAAGGGGGCTCAATAAATTGATTAGTGCCAGTATGTTTGTCTGAATGGTTTCTTTTTCCATTAAACTGAATCTTGGGTCAGTTATTCTAAGGATAAACACTTTACTTTGCCAGCTCTAAATACTGCAGTATGTATTGAGCATTTTCTATTTTCTATGCTTATATCGTTTGTAGGCAGGTATTCTCAATCCCCACACTACTTGTGCAGGGTAATGGTATTATCTTTATTTTTCAGGTAAGGGTTTAGACTTAGAAAAATTAGAAACTCACTTAAATCATATATATTTTATCTTTTTAGTTAAACTTATTGTTGTATTCTCAACAAGAATATCAGCTTCACTTTGTAATAACATGATCTTCTGTTCACTGGTGAGTCTCAACTTTTTAGGACTGTGCACTGTCAAATGTTCCAATTTCTACACTGATAGATCTTTTTAAATAAAGAATGCAAAAGCAGTGGTCTGATAAAACTGTGTTTAGGCTGTACCTTGCCTAGCATGCATGAGGCCCTGGATTTGCTCCCCAATACCACAAAGAAAAGAATTCTGTATACTTTAGGGACTGATAATCTTGTGTTTTATCTTTGTGACTAATGGGTTTTATTTAATTCTTATTTTGTCTTGGGTGCTTTTCCTTAATGATGATTTAATTAATAACATGTATTTTATCAGCCCAGTTTTTTGTTGTTGCTGGTGGTGGTGATAGTAGTGGTATTACAATAGTGCTGGGGATTAAATCCAGGGGAGGCAAGCATTGCCACTGAGCTACATCTCCAGCCGATAGTAGATTTGGTATTGATCATATTTCCTGATAGCAGTATGCTATTTTCCATTGATTGACATACAAATTTTGGTTCTCAACAAAGAGAACTAAGGTAGAATACAGAGTTAAAACTGCTTTAATATCATAAATCAATGTTAGGATTTTTGGTAGTCTTTTCCATATCTAATTTCCCCCTACAATTTTAGTATTGTCTTTCAACTTACATTTGTTTCTTGGTTTCTCTTAATTTATTTGAAAAGTATGCATAGTCATTGACTTTTTAAATTTGTCTGAGAATTTACTCTTGTTGTATTCTCAAGAATTTTAAATTTGCCTGAGAATTTACTCTTGTTGTATTCGTGTAGTTACAAGAATACATATCATAAAATTGTTTACAATGACAAATTGGAAACCACATACGTGATACAGAGATGTTCATTAAATTTGTTACATCCATAATATGGGATATATGCTCATTAAAATGGTGATACTGAGCTATATTGGAACACAGAGATAGCTGATTTTTTTAAAATGCAAAAACTCGGCTACAGAAGTGCAAGTATAGTATAATCTGATTACTATAAAGGAAAAATTAGATACCTATATATGTATAGAAAAAAGGCCAACCCAGATGTGGCAGTAATCCCAACTACTCGGGAGACTAAGGAAGGAAGATCACCAGTTGAGGCCAGTGTGGACTATATAGCAAGACCCAGTCTCAATCAGTCAATCAATAAGAGAACAACTACCCTATTAAGTTTCTAAGGGCTAAATAGTGCTACTCAGTCACTACTATATCAGTTCTAAACCCCTCTGGATGTTTTATAAAGTCCATTTTAAATACAGTTTTGTTTTATGTAACTAAGTCACAGTTTTTCCTCAAATAGTCAAACGATTCTTGAGTAGGAGGCATTACTATATAAAGCTAAGGACAAGAATGATCACTTGTTTAGTAATGGAGGCACTGCTCTGGCTTCTGATTGTATAGTAGGGAAGCCAGCTATGATCAACAAATTTGTACATTATGATTAACTTCTCTTCTTGAGGTTTTTTTGTTTTTGTTTTGTTTTGGGATTTTTTTTTGGTGCTGGGGATTGAACTCATGGCCTTGCCCTTGCTAGGCAAGTGCTCTACTACTGAGCTAAATCCCCAACACTCTTCCTATTTCTGTCAGATGTTTAGTGTCCTCAGAGTCTGTAAGCAAATAAAAATTGTTAAGCCTGCCAAGTGGCTTCTCTCTAGTTTTCTTGTTTGTTTTCTGCCTTTCTGTCATGCTTACCTGCTCAGGATAACAGTAGAGT
Organism: Hystrix cristata; assembly: GCA_004026905.1. NCBI lineage: Eukaryota > Metazoa > Chordata > Mammalia > Rodentia > Hystricidae > Hystrix > Hystrix cristata. The sequence continues at coordinate 9,231 of PVJO010006888.1, read as the reverse complement.
CAGTGGGAATGAATAAAAAAAAAAATCATCTTTTTCCCTGTTGCCTTCAATTCTTAAGAGAAAGTAATATCCCCACTCTAAGGTATGTATCTCTTTGTTAGTAAAGCCCTTTGTACAAAACAAATTTTCTATTTTCAAAATAAAATCTCAAATTACTGGAGTACTCATATTGAGCTTTATTTTAAACCTGAGGAACTAAGATAGCATAATCTTACTGTTTTACATAATCTGTAAACAGCAGTTTTTATTTGTACTATCTGTATAAAAAGATCTCACTGTTAAAAAAAAAGATCTCACTGTTGAAAGTCACTGGATCTGAAAAGATTAATTTAATTTTGTATTCATCAAATCACTGTTGAGTTCCTATTATGTGCCAGACACTATTCTAGTTTTAAGGACACAGTGGTCAACAAGGTAGAGTTTGTACCGTCACAGAGCTTGTTATATTTTGGTCAGGTTTATTGATCACCAAAATGTGTGCTGGATGGTACAGTATATCAATTAGTAACCATAAATGAGTTAGTTACTATATCAACTCTAAAGTTTACAAGATTAGAATGAGCATCATAGGATTAATGTAGTATAAATAGATCCATGATATTGGTTTCTACAAATCATAATATCAGTGGGAATAATGTGGATGTATTTTTTTCTTATAGCTTTGAGGAAGCCCCCTGTTTTAGTTTCTCAACATGAAAATCATCAGACAGTGTCCCATATTCCAACTGGACAACCTCTCTCCCCAAATATGGCTCCAGGTATGAAGTCTTATTCATAGCATTGTGCTTGAAAACCAATTTACTGGTCATGTGTTTGTTTGTTTGTTTGTTTGTGTTACTGGGTATTGAATCTGGGACCTTTATATTGCGCTACATCCCCAGCTCTTTGTTTTATTTTGAGATAGGGTCTCGCCTAATTACCCAGTTGCCCAGGGTGGGTTTGAATTTGAATTCCTCAGCCTCACAGAGTGCTGGGATTATGGGTGTGAGCCACTGTGCCTGGCTTTGGTCATACACTGTTATCTAGTGGCAAAAAAATGTTTTTAGTAGCATAGTGAAATACTTTTTTTGCTTTTTGGTTTTTTTTGGGGGGATAGGGTCTTGCTTTATAGTTCAGGTTGGCCTTCAACTGACTCTGTAGCTTAGTCTGGCCTCAAACTAGCAGCAGTCCTCCTGCCTCAGCTTCCTGAGTGCTGGGATTACAGGAGTGTGCCACTGTGCCAGGCTAGCATTTATTCTTTAATGTTACATATTTCAAATAAATGGTAAAAACTCAGGGAGAAATCATCTAAAACTAAACTTTTTTTAATGTGTTACTATAGTTTTTCTTAAAAGCAAAAGAAATATTTATTGTGCTACTCTGAACTATGTTCTCTTTTATCTCCGCAAGACTAGATAGACTTATTTTCTCCAAAATGTCATGAAACCCATACTTACGAGTGTGTTTGATGAATAATGTACACCTATTTGATCTTACAGAAATGTTTGAAAAGGAGAAGTGATATGATTGAAAGGAGCTTCTTAGGGAGAAGACTGAAAGGAACAATGTAAAAATCAGTGGCACAGGAAGTTTCTGATTCCAAAATTAATAGTAATAAGGATCTTAAGACGTGGATGAAGAAAAAAAGGTGGTGAGAGAAAGAAGAGGTTACATTAAGGAGTTGCTGCTATGAAAGAATCCAGAATTAACAATTCTTAGTCTTTATTAGGTGAAGACAACTTGAATATCAGAAATTTCAGAAGCCCAGAATTTAGAGGTTTCTGAGAACAATATGGACTTTGGAGGGAGGTAATGACATGGGTATAATTGCTATTTACTTTTTTTTTTTTTTAGACAGGGGTCTTGCTGTGTTGCTTATGCTAGCCTTGAACTTGCAGTCCTCTTACCCCAGCTTTCTGAGTAGCTGCAATTACAGGCATATGCCACCACATGTCATTGCTATATTAATCTTTGAGTTCTACTGTATACCTCTTTGTGGAATAGGCTTAAAAATAGTAGTGGAGATTCTCACCTGATAATGATTAGCAGACTTCCCACAGCTAATATCATATTGGTAACAAGATTTGATAAAAGAACTTATAGCTTTAAATAACTCTCATGATCACTCAGTTTCAGGTAGTTATGTTTTTTAGCATGTCTAAAGCGAATTTTATGAAATACTTCTGTAAAAGAATTACATTCTGCCAGGCCTGATGGTGCACACCTATCATCCAGCACTGAAGAAGGTGGAGGAAGATCTAAAGTTCAGGCCTAACCTGGGCAATTTAATTACTGAGACCCTGTCACAAAATAAAAAATTCAAAAACAGAACTGGGAATGTAGCTCAGTTTAAAGGCCCTGGATTAGATTCCTAATACTGCCAAAAAAAAATTATTTTAATGTGATGTTTTTATGCCATAGATTCACAGGTAAACCACAATGGTAACCCAGGTACTTCAAAACAGAATCCTTCTAATCCTCTTCAGCATTTAAATCCCGGCTCAAACTTGGAGGGTGAACCCAGAATTCAAACAGATGTACTGAAGCAAGCTGCCAAGGATAGAGTTGGTGATTTCCACAAATTGAAGCAAAGTAAGAGTCAATTGATGAATATTATGCTAAAAAAATTTCTTTAAATATATTCGTTTACTGTGGCAAATTAAGGTCTTTGTTATTATACTGTGTAATGAACATGTAGTGAAGTTTCTGTAAAAAAAAAAGTGTTATGATGTTAAAATTCAAATTTTATATGAACAGATTATTTTAAAGAACATTGTTCTCCAGTGTTAAGTAATAAATTTCAAATGAGTTGATGTTTTTAAAATGCTATTATTTCTTAACTTAAAATGTTTTGGGAAAAGATGTACTTTTTTAGGCTAATAGATGGGAACTTTGACCAAAGGTTTGGTAAAATGGAACATTCTGGGGGAACTATAGTAGTGAGTGGCTCAATACTGCCTCCTCTTTCCTTCTACTTGCAGCTTGCTTCATTTAAGTGTTTGGAGAAAAGTGAAACAACTGAACAAATCTATAGCACTGTGTAATAAAGTATTGTACTTAATTATCTCAGGGGTATTGATTTTTATAATGGATAATACCTGCTAATCCGCATAGTAGCTATCTGGTTGGTGGATTCTCAGGAAGAGTAAGAAGAAATTCTGGTAGCAGAGAGAATTTAGAACAGCAAAGTGTCCCTTAAATCAGGTCCCTTCAGCTGTGCCTTTCATTCCTTCTTCTTTTCATGGCTTCTTTCTGTCTTCCTCTCTGAACAGACAGAATCCTGACAGTCTAGGTTGTCTTTGTTTGGTGTTTATGATGGCTTCTGTGGCAGCAGCTGTTCAGAACAGTGTGTAGGCAGTTAGTTACTTCTACATAGGTCAAGAACTGGACAGTGTTAGTATTTGTGAATTTATTCAGAATTTTTTGTTGATCTGTTAACAGTTCACATTTCTACATCTATCGATGCTTTTTGGTATTTTGATTAAAGTATTACATGAAAATATTTGTATTTGCAAGAATATGACTAACCTTTTAAATGTAGTAAAAAAAAAAAATCTTTTTTTCAAAATCCTGTTGGGGATTGGGGTGGTTGGGGATTTAGCTGATGTGGTAGAGTGCTTGCCTAGCAAGTGCTAGGCCCCAAGTTTGATCCCCGGCATCAAAAAGAAAAAAAATCCTGTTGGGGAATTGTCCTGGAAATTTGAGAAATTGTCTCTCAACAAGAGATGTGTAGTAAGAGACTAATAAAATAAAATATCTTACTTTGGTCATTTAATATTTTCGTCTAAACTTACATTTATCCTATAAAAATTTTTATTGTGGTCTTACTTTGGAGGGCTATTTTTGGTAAAGAATATAATTGAAAATAATTTTCTGGGAAATTATCACTCTACAATTTATATTGAAAAGAGTCTTGAGTTTGTTTGTTTTTTGGGGATGCTGGGGGTCTAACTCAGGGTCTTGCACTTGCTTGCTAGGCAAGCACTCTTCCACTGAGCTTAATCCCCAAACCCGAGTCTTGAGTTTTAAACTCTTGCTCTAAATTCTTTTTTATGTATCAGTAATGTAATAAAACTGAAATCAACACATGTGCTATTTTTTTGTTTACTTAACATTCTTACATACTGTTTTACTTATTAGTTACGTGCTTATAATTTTAAATATGTACATACACACATGCAATAATAGTTCACTTAGTTTTATTCTCTTATTGATTATTTAGTTTACTTTATATTTTCTCCTTTTAGTTGTCATGACTATCTTTTTTTCAAATTATTTCCTATGCTTCCTACTTTGGATATTCTTTTAAAAATGTAGTCCTAGCCAGGAGTCATGATACAGGCCTGTCATCCCATACTTTGAGAGGCTGAGGCAGAAGGATCACAAGTTCCACCCAGCCTTGGCAATTTAACAATGCCCTCCTTCAAAGTAAAAAATAAAAAAGGGACTAGGATGTTGCTCAATGTGAAGGCCCTCAGTTCAACTCCCACTACTGAAAAAACAAGAAGTGTAGTCCTGCTGATGTTGTGGTGCACAGCTGTCATCCCAGCTATTTGGGAAGTTGAGGGAGGAGTACTGCAAGTTCAAGGCCAGTCTAGAAATTTAGCAAGACCCTGCTCAAAATAAATATAAAATGGGTTAGGGATGGGGCTCAATGGTACAGTGCCTGCCTAGCCTTCTGAGGCTCTGGGTTCAAATTCCATGGTACAGAAAAAAATAAAATAACAGTATAGTTCTAAGAATGAAATTACTGAATCAACATGCTTGACTAGCTTTTTAGCTCCTGTTATACAGTATATTGTCAGAGTGTTCTTTAGAATAGTCTTACAATGCCATTGGAGATACTTAAATGTATCCATTTTTCTGTGACCTGGCCATGTTGATTTTTATCTTTTATTAAGGTATTTGGAATAGAATGTTTACTTAAACATGTTTTACTAAGCATTTACTTTCTGGTGGCCTGTCTTTATTTTTTATCTTTTTTTTTTCTGTTTTGTTTTGTTTTGTTATGTTATATTTTGATGGGGTCTTGCTATTTTGCCCAAGATGGCCTAGAACTGCTGGGCCCAGATGATCCTCCTGACTCGGTCTCCTGGTAGTTGAGACTATGGGTGCGTGCCACTGTGCCCAGCTAGCCTGTGTTTTTTATGTGAGAAATTTTACTGTAGTTATTTTCTGATATATAATCTGTACATCATTTAGTGTGAAAACTTTGTAGATTTGTCCTGTATATTTGTACTGAATCTTTTTAAATAATTCAGATACTAACTTTTCATAAGTTACTTTTATAACAGTTTTATTCTTCTGATGCCTTTTCTGATACTATGTTTTGTCATGTAAAAGGTTTTTCTTAATTAAAATAATTTTTGTTGTGGTAATAAGATTTACCAAAATACATATTTCAGTGGCATTTAATGTATTCACAGTGTTGTGCCATCATCATTACTTCTTGTTCCAGAACATAAACATCACCCCAAAAGAAAACCCCATAACTATTACATAGTCACTCCCCATTCTCTACTGCCCATAGCTCCTAGCAACACATAGTCTGCTTTCTACCTCTATGGATTCACCTATTCTGGATATTTCATATAAATAGACTCATAAACTATGTGACCTATAGTGTATGGCTTCTTAGCCTATTTTCAAAGTTTAATAGAGTAGTATGTATCAGTATTTTATTCTTTTTTATAACTGGATAATATTCAGTTGTATGGATACATTTACCCATTCCTCTGTTAATGAACATTTGGCTGTTGTGAATAGTTGTGAATAGATAGTGCTGCTAAAAAGATTCAGGCCACACAGATCTTTGCTAGGCACCTGTTTTTATTTCTTTTGCTTATGTACCTAGATGTGGAACCGCTGAGTCATATGGTAGTTCTATGTTTAGCTTTTTGAGGGATTGCCAATTGGTTTTCCACAACAGCTGCACCATTTTATATTTCTATCAGCAATATACAAGAGTTTAAATTTCTCCATATCCTCACCAACACTAATGTACTCTTCCTTCCCTCTTCTCTTTTCTTTCTTTCCTTCCCTCCCTCCCTTCCTCTCTCTTTCTGTGCAGTGATAGCTCATTGAGGGTTTTTGTTTGCTTGTTTTGCAGTGCTGGGGATCAAATCTAGGACCTCTCACATCCTAGGCAAGCTCATTGTGGTTTTGGTTTACATTTCTGTAATTACTAATGATACTGAGCATCTCTTTTTGTACCGTTGGCCATTTGTATATCCTCTTTAGAAAAATATTCATTGAAGTCTTTTGCCTTTTTTTTTTTTCCCTTATGCTAGCTATATAGATCAACCCAGGGCCTGACATGTGCTAGACAAGAGCATTTACCACATACTGTAGCTGGGCTTGGTGGCACATGCCTCCAATTCCAGCATTCTAGGAGGCTAAGGTAAGACGATCACAGGCTCAAGGCTAGCGTGGGCAATTTAGCAAAACCCTGTCTCAAAATCTGAAAAAAAATTGTAAAAAGAAAAAGAGCTCTACCACTGAGCTCTGTCCTCAGTCCAGATTCTAATTTTTATTTATATGTGTGTTTGTTTTGTTGGTAGTGTTAGGGGTTGAACCCAGGGCCTCATGCATGCAAAGCATATGCCCTACCATTGAGTTTTGCCAGTTCCCCTTTATCCAATTTTTAAATTAGATTATTTGCTTTGTGGTTGAGTTGTAAAAGTTCTTTACGTAGTCTAGATGCTAGACCCTCGTTAGATACTTGACTTGCAAATATTTGCCCATTCGGTAGATTGTCTTCTTACTCTTCTAATAATGGCCTTTGATACACAAAAGTTTTTAATTTTGATAAGTACAGATTACCTTTTTCTTTTGTTACTCATACTTTCAGTTCTTATCTATGAAACCTTTGCCAAAATCACAGACACGTTTTCATCTAAGAATTTTGTAGGTTTAGCTCTTATATTTATTTTTATTTTTTGTGGAGGGTGCTGGGGATTGAACTCAGGGCCTTGTGCTTGCTAGGCAGGCTCTCTACCACTGAGCTAAATCCCCAACCCTAGCTCTTTTAGATCTTTGATCTATTTGAATTAATTTTTTTATGTGGTATGAGGTAAGGGTCTAACTTCATCCTTTCATTCTCCATTTATCCAAGTACTTTTTCTAAGAAAACTCCTCTTTCTCCATTGTGTGATCTTGGTGTCCTCATCAAAAATCAGTTGACCACAGATGTATGGGTTTATTTCTGGTTTATCACTGTCTTCCATTGGTCTTTATGTTTATCCTTACCTTGGTATCAGATGTAGGGATTACATTATTTGTAAATTAAGAAGTATGCTGGACGTAGTGGCACATACCTATAATCCCAGTACTTGGGAGGCTGAGGCAGGAGAATTGCTGCAAGTTCTAGGCCAGCCTGGGCTGCATAGTGAGTTCAAGGCCATACTGAACTACATAGTGAGATCCTGTCTCAAAGAACTGAGAAGGAAAAAAAATAAAAAGTATGAGTCATTCAACTTTGTTCTTTTTCATAGTTATTGAGCTATCTATGATTTCTTGCAATTGTATGTGATTTTTAGGATCTGTTTTTATACTAAAAACACAATTGGGATTTTAATAGGAATGGTATTGAAGACCACTTTGGGAGTGGTCTAATATTAAGTTATCCAATTCATGAATTTAATTTCTTTCAGCCATGTTTTGTAGTTTTCAATATAAAACTCTTGATTAAATGTATTCCTATTTTATTCTTTTGATGTTCTTATAAATCAAATAGTTTTTGTAATTTTTTTCTGATTGTTCACTGAATAGGACTGATTTTTGTGTATTGATCTTTTATCCTTCAGCTCTGCTGAATATGATGCAAAAAGTTTATACTTGTATATATTCAGGTGTATCTATTGTGACTCTTAGGATAACCTCCATCTCTTTTATAGAAAATTGTCTATCCTCCATCTAGGCATAAATATACTACTCAATTTTTTTGTAATTATTTCACATCTTTGGAATTTGTAACAATCTGAATTATTTTTTCTATTCTGATATTCATTTCTTTCAGGATTCTTAATTTTTTTATTTTCCCTTTGGTGTTATTATTTCTGGTTTATTGTTTATACATTGAATTTCTTTACTGCTTTTAACCTATCTCCAGAATTTACAGTTTTGCAAAATCTTGTCTTTATCCCTAGCATATGGATTTGAAAACTATTGCCTCATAATAATTTAAACTTACCTTAAAGTTTTGAAAAGATACGTTTTTCTTTCAAGCAAATTTATTTTCAGTTTATTAGGTTTTGGTTTGTTTTTGAGGTGCTAGGTATTGAACCCAGGGTCTTGGGCATACTAAGCATATTTTCTACTTCTGAGGTATATTCTCTGGCCCTACTTTATTGCATTCTAAAACTGTTCTTAAAAATTTCAAGCAGGATGTGGTTGCAAATGTATGTAATTCCTACTGGGGTGGCTGAAGCAACAGGATCCCAAGTTCAATGCCAGCCTGAGCAATTTATCTACACCCTATCTCAAAAATAAAAATAAAGGGTTGAGGATTTAGCTCAGTGGTAGAGCACTTGCCTAGCAAGCACAAGGCCCTGAGTTTGAGCCCCACCACCCAAAATAAATAAATAAATAAAAAAGTCAGACGATTTTTCCCCAGCACTGCAAAAGTTAAAAAATATTTTGCCATTTTATTCTGATTCTGTTCCTCATCTAGAAGTATTACAGGCATTTTTCACTATGCTTTTGTTAATTTTATGTCTATTTCTATATTCAAAATAGAAAAAATAGAATATTTGGAATAGAAAATGAGAGTTAAGCCTGTTTGTTTACTAGGAAGATCGAGGTTTATAGGAATGGCTTTTGGGCTTTTGTTAAATTTGAAAATGTGATCTTTTTTTTTTTTTTTAGATTAGATCTAAGTGTTCCCAAAATTTTGCTAGATAACAAAAGTAATCTTTTCCAGAGCTAGAAAACTGATAACCTATGGCCATATCCAGCCTACATGAATGGTTTTGGACCAACAAATGTTATTTTTTAAAATTAGAAATTGGGGATCGTGGGCAGGAGGCTTGAGCTTGCAGGTCAGGCCACTTCCAGTAGGGATTTGCGCTGGCTTGGCCCCCTCCCGGGAAAGACAGCTCCGGACTCCATCTTTGGAGCGAGGCTTGAGCTTGCAGGTCAGGCGCTCCCGGCGCGGATCTGCGTTGGCTCCGCCCCATCCCGGGGAAGACAGCTCCGGACTCCATCGTGGGCAGGAGGCTTGAGCTTGCAGGTCAGGCCGCTTCCGGTAGGGAT
>PVJO010006887.1:0-85585 GCA_004026905.1 Hystrix cristata | reverse complement strand
ATGAGAGGCAGTATAGGCAGTACATCTAGACCCAACAGCTCCTTCACTCACTGGAAAGCAATCCTGCACAAAAAGAGCAAAACAGAAGCTAGTACCATCTAGGATTTCAAATTATGTTACAAACTTACAGTAATAAAAACAGTATGGTACTGGCACAAAAACAGACATTTTGACCAATGAATGAGATAGGACTAAGGATGTAGAAACAACCTCATACACTTTTAGCCATCAGTTTTTTGACAGAGGCCAAAATCATACATTGGAGAAAAGGTATCTTCTTTAACAAACATGCTGGGAACTCTGGTTATCCATAGGGAGAAGAATTAATCTATACTGCTATCTTTCACCCTGTACTAAAATCAAATCAAAATGGATCAAAGGCCTAGATATAAAAACATGAATACTGAATCTGCTAGAGATAGAATTGGTAAAACTTTTAGAGAAATAAGCATAAGCAAGGACTTTCTGAGGAGGACCCCAATTGCACAAGAGATAATACCAAGAATCAACAAATGGGATTATATCTACTTTAAAGGCTATGGCACAGCAAAGGAAACAACAAACTGAGGTGGTGACAAAGAGAATGGGAAAAAAATTTCCAGCTACTCTTCAGACAAGACACTAAGATGTAGAATAAAGAACTTCAAAAATTAGACCTTTCGAAATAAAATGCTTAATCAAGAAATGGGCAATTTAAATGAATAAACACTTCTCAGAAGAAGAATCACAAATGGCCAAAAAAATACATGAAAAAATGTTCAGCATCTTTGGCCATTAGAAAAATGCAAACTAAAATAACACTGAGATTCCATCTTACTCCATATTGTTGGTGGGAAAGTAAACTAGTATAACTGCTATGAAAATTTGTGTGGAGATTCCTTAAAAAACTAAAAATAGAAATTCCATTTGACTAGCTCTATCTCTGTGTATCCCTCCAAAAGAGGTAGGGTCACCATATTACAGTGGTACATGCATATCCGTCTTTATAGCATCATATCGCAATAGCTAAATTATGGAAATGGCCTATATGCCTTTCAACAGATGAATGGATAAAAATATGCGATGGATATATATATGTATGTATAATGAGATGGATATACATATATATAATGAGATAAATATATATATATATATATATATACTGTTCAGCCATAAAGAAGAATAATTTTTAGTCATTTGTGGAAAAATTGATGGATCACAAGACCATAATGCTAAGTGAAATAAGTCAGACACACAGAATGTTAAATATTGGATGGTTTCTATTATACGAGCAACCAAAAATACAATAATTTAAAGAGCGAAATAAAAGACAAATGATAGAAAATAGGAATGTAGACTTTGTGAAGATGGGAAGGGGATCTGGGAGAGAAGGGAAGAGATGGGGTATAGAGGGAATGACCCATAAAAATAATCAGCTTATGATATGTATATGTACCAATTCACCACAGTGGATGTAATTATTATGTTTCATAAAAACATACTAATAAAAAGTTAAACATTTCTATATTTAAAAAAGTAAATGTGTTTTAAGTTTATTTGCTATTGAGAGGAATTTGTTATAGAGGCTTCTGGGAGTCCATCTGGAGAATTAATTTATGAGAAGTATTTAATGAACTTACATGCCTACTTCTATGGTAAGAGCAGGGAGCAATACAGATAAGAAGCACGTGGATATTTTTGGAATGGCCTTTGGATGTGTTGGTATATCAGACTCTGCTGTAGGTGCTTGCTGTGATGTAGATGAATCAAGGAAGGTCACTATGCTAAAGTAATGCATAGTCCGATGCAGTGTACAGACTAGAAATCAGGTAAGTGGCATGATACAAGTATTTACATCATAGTCACAGGCCCATAATAGGAATTCAGCTTTGTGAAATTTAAATTTAAATATTACAATATGAGTTATTACAGGAAGGGTAAATAAAGAATCAGTAATAGTTGGGATAAAAGTTATATAAACACAGTGAAGGCATAAAATGTTCATGTACTCAGAAATAAAAAGTTAGGTGAAATGTATGTGTGACCCAAGAGTTGTGCAACACATTGAATTTATCTGGTATGAACATTTCATGGACTCATAGCAAGACTAGTCTGGAAACATAGTTTGAGGTGACTGTGAGAAGCCGTTGCATGCCAGGGTAACATTCTTGGCCTCTAGAATGGAGAGGATGGGGAACCATTAAAGGGTTTAAACTGGCAAGTAATGACATCGATTTTGCATCCTAGAAAAATTTCTCTGGTAGCAGCCTGGAGCATGGATTAAAAGCTGACAATACTGGAGGCGGAAAGAGGCTGTTGTAATAATCTAGGCAAAAGATGATGTTAGTTAGAGAGAAGTTTATGATGTTAGTTTGAGAACATGGAGTTGTTATAATTTATAATTGAGAGTTTAGAAGGAGAAATGAGCTTAGGGAAAAGATAATGACTTTATTGCCAGTATTATTTTCAGTAGTCAAGAGAACATATGGATAAAATACAAAATTTCTGCACTTTTAGGAGCTTTTTTTAGTTTCATAGGCCAGAATTAGACTACCTTTCAAACGCCTTCTATAGAGTAGTTATGAAGTTTCCACTGAACCCTGGATGAAAATTCAAGCAAGAATGTCCAGAATTTTCTGTGCCAAAGAAGGCTTCATAAAGTAGGTAAATTTTAGAGAGGATCTGGAAGAATGTGTAATAATTCATTGGAGAAATTTATAAGGAAACCAGTCTGGGCAGAGAAAATACCATTAACAAAAGCAGAGAGCTGTGAAAGACCACAGAATTTCTGGAAAATGTAAGAAGCTCAAAATCATGAAAGTATACATGGTAAAAATGGTAGAATAAAATATCTAAAATTAAGTTTTCATGAGGATCAAACCCAAGGACTTTATATTTTACCCAGTAGGCAATAAGAAGCTAATGAATGTTTAGAGCAGAGAGGTAGCATCTGTGGATCTGTATATGTAACTGCAGATGGAGAACTGACTTTAGAAGAGACTGCAAATGTTGGCAAGGATGTAGAGAAAAGGGTGCCCTTATACACAATGGAAATTAGTGCAGCCATTATAGAAAATAGAATGGCGGTTCCTCCAATAATTAAAAATAGAATTATCATATGATCCAGCAATCCCACTACTGGGTATATATATAACCAGAGAAACTGAAATCGGTATATCAAAGACACATCTATACTCTCATGTTCACTTTAGTATTGTTCATAATAGTCAAGCTATGGAAATAACTCTGTCCATTAACAGATGAGTGTATTAAGAATGTGTCCATATACAAAATGCAACACAGTTCAGGAAATTCGTTTGTAATAACATGGACGTGCCTAGAGGACATTATGTTAAATGAAATAAGCTATGGTAAGAAAGGTAAATACTGCATGCTCCCGCTTATATATGGATTCTAAAACAATCATATTCAAAGAAACAAAGTGTAGAATGGTAGTTAACAGAGTCTGGGTGTGGAGGGGTGGGGAAAGTGGAGATGTTAGTTGATGAGTATGAAGATAAAATAAGGTAGGAAGAAGTTATGATGACTAGTTAACAGTAGTGTGTTTTTATATTTAAAAATAGTTAAAAGAGGATTTTAAATTTTCTCATTACAAAGAAATGATAGATATTTGAGCTGATGGGTATGTTCATTAGCTTGACTTGATCATTCCAAAAGGTACAGGTGTCAATATTCTTTCATAGTGGTAGTACAAAACAACTCTTGATTACTTTCCAGAGCTTCCCCCCGCCATAAGATTAATTATATCTCTGAAGCATTCCACCTTTAAAAACAGAAACATTCATCATTCATGGTTTTATAAGCATTAAATTTGCAATGAGTTAAGGATCTTTCTTAAATTCTGAAATTACCACTTAGGAGCTCTAAAGGACTTTTATTATTCTTATACATTTGGAACTTGCACAAACTCTTTTTAATTCATTTCCTTTATGATTTCTTACGTCACTAGTGACTAGCCTGTAGGGACTACCCTCTATCCTCAGATAGAGGTTTTTCAAGCTGAGAACTTATGTCGAATTTTGGTCCATCTTTTCAGTAAGGATTTGAACTGTTTCTTTTTCTTGAGGAGCGGAGGCCTGGAATTAAGTTCAAAGTATGTACCTGTATTTAAGCTTGATTCTAATATGTTTCCTTCTGGTCTTTATATACATATTTTGGAGTTTTTTTCCTAATAATGTTACCAGGATTTGTCCACTTTCAAACGTGTCATTTGTCACCCAGTTGTATGGCATTCTGAGGTTTCTTGTACAGTTTTTCCAGATTCCAGTATCTAAGAGAGTTTAACATCGTCTGTAAATTTGGATGTATTTTTGTGTGCAACTTTTTCAGCACATAAATAAAAACATTACTATAAACACCAAAAAACACATTGTACCTTATAAATATATGTAATTATTTGCTAATTGAAAACTAAACAAGACTTTCAAAATGGACACAGTATGGGAAGCAACTTAAAAATGATACAATTTTAATATTAGAGTGGGTACAAGTTTTGAATGTAAATGATGATGACTATATTGATGATGATAGCAAAGATAACGAAGATATTAAAATTTCATAGCTACTCCTCAATGATAACTCATATGTAGTAATACTATAAGCTTCCACTATGTATTATCTCAAAGGCAGCTTGTAATAATCTATGCTTTTATATCTGTCTACTTATAAGATATAGGGGCAGAGAATTAAATTTACCAACAGAAGTTTTTATTTCTACCAAGCGGAAGGGCCTAGTTTTAAACCTAGACTCTCTCCAGTGTACTTGTGCGATGAAGCAGAATAAATCCATCCTCATTCCAAAATAAAATAAAACAAAGCAAAGCAAAATAAAACAAAAGGAATCAGAAAGGAAGCCTCTGATTCTTTTCATAGTATCAGGCAAGTTTGAGAAACTTAATGATTCCTAATTAAGGCCTCCTACCAGTTCTATATCCCAAGAAATTTGGCTCCATTTGGGATTTTCTTGCTGTTATTTGAGGTTGCCAGGTATTTGTCTTACATACGGAAACAGCTTCTGCCACTGAAATATGGCTTGAATTGATTCTGCTAAGTTCAGCATACCACACAAACACTGAGATTTCCTTTGGAAAGATTATCACTGAGAATCCCAGATTGTATCTTACATTCCTTTGTATTTTCTTAAAGAAATAGTTGTAATAAACTCCAATTGGTGACCGGTAAATATCAAATATCTGTTTAAGAAGTAGGTTAATACCCTATCCAGCCTATCTGGCTATTTTAAAATAGAAAAATTTTATGTTGGTTGTTGTGTGTGTATGTGTGGCTATGTGGCTATGTACATACATACATGTGGCTGTGTACATATACAGAGTAATAGTTTTATTTTTTCCATGTAATTGTATTTTGAAGAATATTTCCCTTAATTCAGTATTTCCTCTAATATAATCATTATTCAAAATGTAAAATTATGACCTTCATTTTAAACCTACTAAATAAAAATGTCTAGGTTTAAAGCCCAAAAATATATGTCTTGAAATAACCACATATTTCTGATTCAACCAAAGTTTAGCACCTACCAAAATATGAAATCTCCAGATTAATAAAGTCACAAGGGTATATTTAATTTAGAGGTCACCCAGAATCTGCACTGTGTGAAGTTACTTTTAAATGGGAGGAAACAGACTTCCTTCAAAATGACCTCTGTCAGCTTGAGGCAAGAGAGTAGAGTATCGGATTAGAAAGACGATTCAAGCAGCCAGGTGTCAAGGTAGTCAATTAGAACAATGAGTCAAACTGAAAGTACAGTCAAGACCTTATTAACTTACTGCAGTGGTGCAGGGAAGAGCACAGATGGTGCCAGCTTCACAGTGTTCCCTTTTCCCCCGCGGAGTGGCTTGAGGTCAGGGTCAGATGGATGAAGGAAAGACAGGTGTAGTTCTCACGGCAGAGTGGCCCTGAACTGAAGGTTCTTTCCTCTTCATGGCTCTGCAGGCTGGAGATAAAGAGAGAGGGAAGCAGTAGGAGTGAAAATTCACTGAGTCAAAGCAGAGAAAGGTGTTTCAGCTAAGACCCCTAATAAAGATATATGGATAGCAATACCTGAAAATGTCTCAATTGCAGTCCCTAATAAGGAAGCCTTCAAATGGATGTGCTTGGGCTTGGAACACAGATGAGTGTGTGCATGTGTGCATGTGTGTGTGTGTGTGTACATTGTGTGCGAGCATGGAGTGCCTCAGAAGGGGCAGCGTGATTCCTTGACTATAAGTCCCTCCAGAAAATTGCAGTGTGCCAGGTCTGGTGTGAAGAGAGCAGCTTCCCCCCACAAGGCCTGTTGATGATTTGTAATTGCCTTTGGCCAGGCACGAGCGATCAACATGAGATTCAGGTCTAGAGCTGGACTTTTCAAGAAGTAGATTAGGAACCAAAAGATGAGAGTTTTAGGTCCAATTTTGCTAGATTCTCTAGATGAAGTCACCTTTTATCTTTGGGCTTCTGTTTCCTAATTTGTCAAAATAAAGAGGGTCTAGTTTACCTGCACAAGGGTCTTTTGTCTTTGATTTTTAAGCAAGTTCATTTTAACTTATATACATATATATATACACACATATCTGAGTATATATATGGATATACATGTATATATATATTCCTGAAAGTTGTACATATGTGTGAGGTACCATGTCCTATTTTGATGCATGTATATACACTGTGTAAACTGTGTAATGTTTAAATAGGGTTGAACATGGGTATCTCCTCAAACGTTTATCATTTCTTCATGTTGAAAACATTCAAAATGGTTTCTTCTAGCTTTTCGAAATATACAGTACATTATTTTTTCCATACACACCCTACTGTGCACACTAGAACTTCTCACTCTTATATAACCATAATTTAGGAAACACTGACTAACCTCTTCCGATCTTTTCCTCCCTGCTACTCTCCCTGGCCCGTGGTAAGTAAGCACTATCCTACTTTCAACTTCTATGAGATTAACTTTTGTAGATTCCACATGCAATCTCTGATATTCTGTAGTTTTATTTTTGAGAGAAAGTGGTTAGTGTCCATAGGTAACAATACGTGGCTTACACCTCCTGCCGCAGGGACAGCTACCATGTTAACTAAGGAAAAATAGTTAGTGGCTACTGGGCAGTGTCTTAGCTCTCAGTCTGAGGATGGTGTCTACTTTCTCATCTAAGAAAACTAGAGAGGATTTTGAACAGTGTTTGCTTTCTTGGGATTATGCTTAGCAAATACTAGGTAAAGGTCAAAGGCAGCAGCGACTCTGTTACAAGCGAATCTTGGCAAGAGACTTCTCTGGTCTGACTTACTAAACTCTACTATTCATGGTCTGAAAACACAAGACAAATTTGTTATGGGGGTAGGGATTCGTGCAACACAAGGAAAATATGCGTAGATGACGGCTGATATTTAACAAGTTTTTCTCAGCAGAAAGTTTCAGATCATTTTAGCCAGCAAAAGTGGCAGTTGATAGATAATTAGCTGTTCCAAAGGAGATCTGCTGTTTATACACTGTTGTGTATATCTATTGTATATAAGTCAGCAATGTAAAATTCATATAGTGTTTTGAAATAGCTTAATAACACGGAAGAGTTCAATATTGGAAGAGTTGCCTCCCCCTTTCTTTAGAAGCATATTAAGGTAGAGATAATCATGGCAGGCTAGCGGCAGTGTTCATGAGATACTGGGAAGGTTCTCTACAAGGATCTCAGGTCCTTGGATCCTGGAGGTGCACAGAAGCTCACGTATGTGACGGCAATTTGAGGAGAAGCCCATCCAGTAACAGGGGTGTTTAGAATAAAAATCAGGGCCACTTCGGCTTCCAGGCACTGCCTAGAGCCCAGACCCAGCTATGGATCTTGAGACCATAATGTTAAGTGAAATAAATCAGACACAAAAGGTTAAATATCATCATGGTTCCTTTTATATGAGAAACCATGAATAGAAACCATTTAAAGAACAAAATGAAGGAGAGATTGTGGGAAACAGAGAGGGAGATTGTTTTGAAAATGGGAAGGGAATCTAAGGAAGAAAGGAGATTGGAGGGTGGAAGGAGAAATGGGATCAAAAATGATCAAAATACGGTATATGTGTACCAATTCTCCAAATTGAATGTAATTATTATGTATCACAACATATCCTAATACAAAGCAAAATAAAAGACATATTAATAATAGCTTTCTATAGAAGTAAAGGTGACGATGAGAATGAAGAGGCTGGACTTCTAGGTGTTGTTTTGGGAGAGGAGCAACATAGTTTAGAAAGAGACGAGATAAACTTCTACTTTCTCCACTTGGTGTCTCATTTGGTTCTCCAGTTGGTTCTCCAGTTGTTTGTGCTCAGTCACAGTGTGGGAAACTAAAGTACCTTAGAAAACTCTCTTCCACTGGGCTAAGGCACAGCATTTTGGATATTTATTGCTACAATGCCAGTACCCTTTGGAGAGACATTAGATGCATTGGTCCCTCAGTTGTCCTCTGAGGGAGTTCTCAATCACTTCAGTTGAATCAAGTGCTAAATGTGATATATAAGACAGGAGAGTGAGAGGAGGTCCTGGTGAGCGTGTTTCAGGGGGTGCTGGGACAGCAGAGGCGGGAGGCGATATTAAAACTTGCGCTCTAGATAACTGAGGGAGATGGCACTATTAACTCCCAGGTGAGAGTCAAAGGCAGCCAAGAGCATCCAAAACTAAATTTACTTGTTTTTAATCTGTAGCCTGACTGCTAGCACCTCCATCTTCACAGGGACAGAGTTTCTGAAAGGCCAGTTGGTGTTGTTTCCTTACCATTGATTACTTTCCTCTTGAATGCACTGCTGTTTGCATCCTAAACAGTGATACAAAGGGCCATAACTGAACGCTCAACAGCCTGAATGATGTCTGAACAAAGTTCACTAAACAAACCTAAAACTGGGTAGTGAAAAGAAAAAAAAAAAAGCAAAAAAAAACCCCTCTTATAGAATGTCTTTCCAACTTCAAAAACCAAACCACCACTTATCTCATACTGGGTATTAACTGGTTACTGAATCATTTTATGAAAGTTTACATCTAGGTGTTCTCAAGTAAAAAATCACAGTGAAAAATATGAATGCTTCCAGAAAATGGAAAGATCTGGGTGCAGTGAAAGGGCGTAGGCTTTAGAAAATGACAGTCTGATGTCGGAAGTTTGAGTCTTCCATTTATTACCTGGGTGACCTTCGACAAATTAGTTAACATTTCCGTGCTTCAGTTTCAGTTCTTTCACATATACTTGTTCTGCTTCAGAGTTACTGTGAGGCATCAGGGTGATAACGTATGTACTGTGCCTCATACATTTCCTGGTGCAGAGCAACTGCTAGAAAATGCTACTTACGTTCTTTCCCCTGGCTAAAACAGCTACCTTGGGGTAGAAAGGAAACACTAAAATCTCTAGGGATGGGAGCTATAACTCAGGAAAGAGCAGTCCTAATGAAGATATAGCAACATTGAATGCATGATGTAATTCTGCAGGCAAAGATGAGACAATCTCTATAAATGGTTGGTGCAGAATGTCTCAGGGAGCAACTTTCTGCAGTGCCTGGGAGAAAGCAAGAGCTGCCAAAACGTGATGGCAGCTTCAAAGCCAGTTGTCATGGGCACTCTTATCACTATCAAATTTGGCAAATGACCTTCATCAAACTCTTACAGAGCCATCCCTGTGTACCAAGGAACTGATTACTTATTTGGGTGAGATTTTCAATGCAGGTTGTCACTAGCAGTTGGCGAAAGGTTCCCACTCAAATACTACCAGGTCATTGTAGTTACTCAAAGATCCACCTCCTCCCCCCAAAAATAAATAAAACCAAAAAACAAAACAACACCAACAAAAATAACAGCAAAAAACCACTCCCTACTGTTGAAGAGGAAGTGGGGAAAATGTATGCATATATACTGCTTGTAGAAGTGTAAATGGACCTAACCCTTTGGAAGATGGTTTGGCAGTTTCCATGAAATATAAAAGCTATCTCTTATATCAGCCTCGAAGTTCCACTTTTATGACTTTATCCCAGAAAAATAACCCCATATCCATTTGGAGTTGTATATAAGAGATGTTTATTGTAGCTTTATTGTAGGTACGGCACTGCTCATCAGTTTAAGAAAGGTATGCTCAGATGAGATGTTATACAGACACTTAAAATGAGGTGTATTGAATGCAGGGGCATGGAGGGACTTCTATGGTTCATTGTTGAGATGTAAATGTTAATTTCCTTTGAAGTAAAACATGTCTTTTGGCAATAGAATTCCTTTTGGCTTGTGATTTAGATAAAGGATTAAGGCAGCTTTCATATAGTATTGCTTTTTCCCTCCACTAATGTCTCTCTAAACGTACAAGCACACACAGAGACATGTATGTGTGCAACGGTTTCACTGTGTGATAGTTATGCTTGTGTTTTTTCATTTTGAATATCATTTACCCTCCATATAAAGTATTGGTGGAATTGGGGTCAGCTCTTTTCCCACTAAATGTGAGTGATGAGGGGAAAATATTTGATCCCAACTACCACTTTTCAAATGGTGTCATTGTCATGGCCAGAGAATGACTGATGTGACTTCTAATAGAATCCTGAGAACAGAGGCTAGTTTTCAGGGATGGCGTTTCACATGCTTGCTTGGAGGACAATAAATTAGTACCTCTGCAAAATGATCGATTATAAAGGGCCAGGGTTAGGATTACATAACAGGCCTGCCTACAGGAAAAATTTTATAAAACAGGGGGGTGGGAAAATGTGCTGGGCAATTGTGTAATAATCTTGCAAAAAACAAAATGCCTTATTCATTGTAATAAAAATACCGAGGAAAATGATGAGTCTTCACTCTCTCTAATCAATTGCAAGCCTTCTGTAATAAGACTGTTTTTTCCCACTAATAAGCATAAAATCAGTCTTCAAAAGCAACATATTTTATAGCACCTATTCTTGGCTCTTAAACTTCTTAGTATAAACAGTTATTTTCCCCCTAACTTGGGTGACGATGGGGCAAAGAAGAGCACAGCAGGACTCATACACATCAGTTTAGCTTTCAGAGCTGTGTAACATGACTGTTCTGGAATTGTTTTTCAGTTTAATAGCAGCACTGATGCTCTTGTGGCGTCTATCTCTAGGTCTAGAAAAGGTTTTTGGGGATTATGTAGGGTAGACGTACCTTAAAAAGTGTGGCAGAAGAAAGCCTTAATTCAGCTCTGTTGTGGAAAATCTCTGACCTTTGGCAAAGCAGTTAAATCCCTGATTGTTTCCAGGCCCTACCAGAACCATCATTTCCTCATCCTCTCTGGTGTATTTCATGCCTGCATATAAAATATGGTTCTTAAATATTTCCTTTCCCCTTCCTATCCAAACACTCAAAACCTGTCTCTTCTTTTATCCTGAAATGAGCTCCTGGATTTAGCCTACTTCCTCTGACTCTGAAGATCTTAATGGAGATTATTTTTCCAGGAAGCACTTTTTTAGCTTCTCTCACGCCCTGCCCTCCACTATAGACTGAGATATTCCACCTAGGTGTTGCTTTGATACACCTTGCTTTACTCACATCTGTCATAATCTACTTATACGACTTCCCTACTCTATTCACAGAATGTTCAAAGACAGGGATCAGGTATTTTCAGGGTCATATCTGTGTCAGGTAACACAGTGCTTGGCACAGGAAAAAGGCTCAGACAGTATTCTTTGAATCAAAGTAAATGCAATCTTACCTGATATTATGAGATCAGAGGGGGTGGTAAAGAGTTAACCAGATAAAGGCTACTATTAAAGTACATTTCGAGAACTCCTAGTAGGTTAGAAGCATTAAAACAACAAATATAGAGGGTATAAGTTGCAAAACAGGGACGAAGTTCTTCAATCTGTGACTTCTACATGTTCGCCTCCAGTTTATATTCTTGGAGCTAACCACTGCCAACGTTATTTCCTCAGAGAGGTGTCTTCCCTGAGTCATACACAAAACCAATTTTCTTAAGTTGAATTGGATTTCATGGGTAGTTTACCTAGTCAGGGACTCTCGGTAACACTTAGGAAATACTCTGCGGTCTTGATGAGCAGCAAGATGCTCTTGATCTATACAGCTGTTCATTTGCAATCAGAGTCCCATGTGGTTCCAGTCCAGGACTTGATGGTGTTATTATGAAAAAATAAATAGTTTTGTTTCAATGGAAATTGCACTAGTAAAGATGGTGTTAACCAATGAGGGAATGAGGGCTTTTCTAGGATGAATTCCAGTGAAAATGGAGAGAAGAAATAAGAGAATGTATGTTGGAAGGGAGAATTGCTTGATCCCTGTAATTTGGACTCACATCATAAACCAGCAGCAAGCATTTAGGAAGTATTTACTCTGTGCCAAGTATAGTGCTCAGCATTTTATAAGGATCATCTTGTTGGATTCTATGGAGTAGCACTATTATGATACATAAAGAAACTTGCTAAGTATAAACAGAGTTGGTTAGTGGCAGAATTGGGAATTTAAATTTGATTTGTTTGATTTCTAAGCCCATGTTCTTTCCAATAATTTAAAAGTAAAATTTATATGTAGTATAAGGCAAAAATCTGAAGGGTACACTTGGATACTGTTTACCTATGTATATATCTACAAGGTGACCACCCCAGTCAAACTATGCAACATTTCCACCATCCCAGAATGTTCCTTTGTGCTACTTCTCTATCATTACCCCTAAACCCAGGTACACACAACAGAAGCAACCATTCTTCTGATCCCTATTACCATGTTTTCAAAGTGTAGACCCTGACACAACAGCATCAGCATGCTGAGGACCTGGAAATTTGTTAGAAATATAAACTCTCAGGCCTTACCCTAGACCTATTGAATTGGAAATCCTGGGAATGGGGCCCAGAAAACTGTGTTTTAGTAAGCTCTCTAGGTGATTTTGTTGTACAATCAAACTTGAGAACTGCTGCATAGAGTAGTTTTGCATGTTTTATAAATTCATATATATAAATAGAAACATGTAATATGTACATTTTTGAGGCTGGCCTTTTTTCTCAGCAAAGTACCCGAGAAAATATTTACATTATTGCATGCATCAGTAATTCTTTCATTTGGAATTGCTGGTTAGAATTCAGTTATACGAATATACAATGTTATCTCTGATAAATTATTAGTGGAACTTTTATTAAAAGAGATGTGTTGTCTTATAATTGTCTATGACAAATTTTTAGAATTACACAATTAAGGCCCAACTTATACAAAATCAAAGAATGATATTAAGCAATATTATGCAATTCTAAAAGCCAATGGCACTCTCACAACCTAATATCTCTCTTACTTTCTTCCTAATGCCAGAATTTTATCTAATAAGAACCCTGGATGTTTATTCCACAGTAGAAGCTAAATCTTAAAAGGCAAGCATGTTTAACAAACAACTTTTGAAAGAGATATAAAATGATACTGAAATGCTAATGATCTATTCTTTCTTGACAGCACTGGATGTTTGCAGTCACTTACTAATCCAAGCCCTAGCAAACATTACTAATCAATCATACTAGCCTTATGTATGGATTCCCAATGCATTCTCAGGACCTTTCTCAACAAATTGTCCCCAGCAGAAGCTATTAATCCATCACAGCTGGCATAACATGTCTAGCTTAATTCTTTGTGTGTGTGTGTGTGTGTGTGTGTGTGTGTGTGTGTGCATGTGTGTGTGTGTGTATGTGCAATGGTGCTTAAACTAAAGAGGCAGAAAAGACACCATGGAGAGGATACTTGGATCAGAAAAGAGAACCAAGATCATGTTTTCTTCTGTGACATATTTTCTCTCACCATTGTATTTGAAAACCCATGAGGTATAGGTACCCAGTATACACCAAATGTTTCATTTAAATGAATCTGTGAAAAACCAGCATAAAAATCACTAAAACTCATAGCAACATTGCTGCACTCTGGATCTGAAATGTCCCCAAAGACTGATTCTCCAGTCTATGGGACTATTGAGAAGTGGTGGAACCTTTAAGAGGTGGGACCTATTTTGGAGGAAGTTAGGCCATTAGATCTTGAGAACATAACCCTTTCTTTTATCTCTTTGCATTCCAAACACCATGAGGTGAACAGGCTTCCTCTAATATATGTTCCTGTCATAGAGTACTGTGCTGCCAAAGGCCCAAAGCAACACAGCCAAGGGCACATGGACTGAACTGAAACTGTAAGGCAAATAAATCTTTCAGTTTTTAAGTTGATTACCTCAGGTGTTTTGTTATAGTGATAGAAAGCTGACAAACACAAACCACAACTACTACTGGTAGTACTATGGCTATTATTTTTAATGAGATTTTGTGTTGTTCTATGCGATATGTGATTTACTTGAATTACCTCCTTTAGACCTCAGAACTCTTCTGAGACAATATTTTTATCTTCATCTTCAACATTAGGCTGATGTTTAGAGAGTTACCCAAATCCACATGACATAGCTGAGATTCAAATCCAGGCTAACTGACTCAATATTCCATGTTCTTTAGAAACTACTTACAAATTCACTAAATAGTTTTTATTGACTCTGAAATAATTAATTTAAGGCTACTTAGAACCACTTTTCTTCCCAACTCTGGTCTAGATGTCTGAGTTCATTATCTTGCCTTAATAACAATATAGTGACCATCACTGAAGATCACAGACTTAGAATGAACTGTCAGTGGCACAGGTGTGGGCAATTAGACATAGCGTATTCATGTCCCTATGGTGTCTTCTCCCCCTTGTTAGTTCTAAACATCATATGATCACACACAAATACACATAGCATAGTGAAGTTTTCAACTACTGATGAATGAATACATTTATTCATTTATCATACATGTAATGCATGTCTACTATGTACCATTTATTGGTATTTAAGCTCCATGAGGGTGATGATACATCTATATTCTCATCACTCACCACTATACACCTAGTAAAATGCAGGTGCTCAGTAAATCCTTGTTAAATGGAGGAATGAATGAAATGTGTGAGGAAATGCCAGGCATTGTACTGAGCTCTGATATATAGGCTTGGCTTTTAATGTTAGTCATTTGCCTAAAAGGAAGGAATTAATACAGGGATCCTATTAGTTGGGTGAACTTTATGTGCTTCTGATTATTAAACATCTAGAATTTCTATAAGCAATATACGTGGGATGTATAAAGTTCGGTCTTTTGGAGGTATATATGTTATTTTTCCCCAATAACTTAATGGCCAAGGTTTTATTTCCAACATAGAGAAGCTTGTTATTTTTAAAACTAAAGCTGAATATATTGACATTGGCAAGAGAATATAAACACTGCATCCTTACTGATTTTTACATTGTATGCTATATTTCTAAAAAAAATTCATTATGTGAAGGAAGGAGCAGAATTCTCAACCATCCTTTACAGTTAAAATACATTACATGGTAAGGTAGTCTTTTTTTTTTTAATAACTCAGCATTGGTTCAGTATTGAGCAAACTGCTTCAGTGGCTTTGTAAAATTGAAAGTAGCATATTTCTAATCTAGTAAAAGTAAACGTTCAAATATGTTTCATTTTCTAGGGCATTTATATACAGGACCTAAGACAATGGGAAGCAACTTACCCAAGCATATTTCTATAGTAGCTCAAATCTCCAGTTTCTCTGTCTCACACCAATGCAGTACGAATCACACACTTGCCAAGCTGGAATGGTGCCCATGTCACCTGAACATCAGCTGCAACTTAATTCTGTTGAGCAGGAACCAGAAGCTTATGTTACTTATGAGAACAGTACCAATCATTCAGTTAATTGGAACCATGCCTTAGGAACAGGCAGATGAAGCAGGCCATTTTTTCCCATAAAGGTTAAAAGGAATAACGATCACCTTTCCTGCTATCATTTGCAGTCCCAGAGTGAGAATTATCCATGAGGAAGGTCACAAATATCAATACAAATTTCTTTTAGCCCATATTAACAATTCTATAACACATTCTCAGAAATGTTACCAGTAACAACATTTAAGGACTTGTGTTCCTATATGATGCTGTGATTTAGAAAAAGAGTTCTGGAGGGTTTGGGGGTATTTTTAGGCAGTGATTGCTATGGTGCCCAGCTACAGCAGTATTTGATGATTCCAACCCAAACATTGGTTTTTTTTGAAGGATGATGGCACGCAGAATATTTTTTTTATGAAATCCAGATTTGTTAATTTCCTATTACCATTATAACAAATTACCACAAATTTAGTGGCTTAAAACTTATTTGTTAGCTTACATTTCTGGAAGTAGGAAATCTTCAAGTCCAGTCTTCACAGAGATACCTCTGTTTTGAAGATTCTAGGGGGGGAATTTGTTTTCTTCCTTTTCTGGTTTTAGAGGTCACCTATGTTCCTTTACTTTTGCTTCCCTCCTCCACTTTTAAAACACATTGCTTCAACTTCTGTTTCTGTCATTATGTCTCTTTTATCTGCATTGACACTTGTTATGGCTTAAAGCATCTTCCCAAAGTCTCAAACAACTGGATGATTATTGGATCATGAGAGGAGGGCTATACCTATCAGTGGATTCACCCACTGATGAGTTCAGTAGTTCGTGCGCTATGAGGACGTGGGGCCTGGTTGGAAGAAGTGGGTCACTAGGGGAATGACCTGGAAGGCTGTTCTCTTGTCTCCAGCTTCTCCGACCTCTCTCCGCTTGCTGGCTGCCATGGGGTGAGCAACTATCCTCTACTATGCCTTCTGCCATGCCACCTCTGCCTTGGAGCGAATTAACCATGGACCAAATCCCCAGCAAACCAAAATAATCCTCTCTTCCCTTAAGCTGCACGTGTCAGGTATTTTGTCCAAGTGACAGGAATGCTGACTAATATAACCCTCTGGCCACCCTCTTATAAGACACTTGTAATTACATGGTACCCACCTGAATAATGTGGGGTGATTTACCCTTCTCAGGATCTTTAACTTAATCACATTGGGGACATCTTTTTTTCTATGTAAGGTAGTAAATTTATAGGGACTAGGAAAGGACTTTGGAAGGGAGGGGTGTTATTCTAGCACATCAGTCAGCCTAGCTGTAATAATACAGTGATTTATTCACTTGGTTAAGGCACTTAAATTCATGAGGCTAATATTGTTTGACTCTCTTACATACTTTCTTGGTGATTGCAGATTATGCCATTTAATGCTAATAATGACACTAGGAGGTAAAGTTTTTGCAATCTTCACTGTGAAGATGCAGTACCGGAACTCAGAGAAGTTGATAAACTTGCCCAAGTTCACAGAGCTAGTGAATACCAAAGCCAGTACTCAAATCCATGTGCGTCTTGCTCTAAAGCCCATGAAATTTCTAGTTCCCCACTCTGCTTCCTTAGTTTTGTTAGATTTACTTGCTCTATTTTCTGGCCAAAGAATACACCTACACTCTGACCTGAAATGTCGCTAATGGATGGCTTTTTGTTACATGTAGCAAATCAAAGTAAATTCATCACCATCACTGCAAGTGGAATTCAGTTTAATTCAGGAAAGACTTATTAAGCAAACACGCATACCCCAGCCTGAGTAAGGTCCGTGCCTCCCTCATGATGGTTTGTTTGAGCCGTACTGGTATGTTATATTACTGCCAGAGAATTAAGCATCAGCCGAACCATTTCATGGTTATCTCAGGATGAAAGGAACAGATAGCTCTTCGGCATTTCAGTAAAAAGGACATGTCTTGCCACTGGGAAATTGTCAAGTTTCATAAGCTCCTTTAACTCTGAAATCCATCTACCTCCAGGAGATAAGAGATAGTTTTCTGCATTAGTTAACTGTTCAACAGATAGTCCCTAAAATAAGCAGTGCCCTCAGGCATATGGACATGGAAGTACAGTTGTGGCCCACAGAAATACCATGTTAACCCAAAGGTAACATGACTATATTTGAAATTCTTCTTTTTAATTTTGCTTTAGAAGCATGTGACTTCATCTTTTCAGGGACAGTGGAAGGTCTAACCAAAGCTTATAGTCAAGGTGACACTAATCTGATTGTTATGTTGGGCAAGGAATCCTTTTGTTTTCTAGAACCCTTCTCTGCTCTTTATGTATCTCGTTTATGCTACTCAAATTCGTTGCACACATGTTATACACTGAATTACCTAGATGATTTACTGTTTCCTATAATTTAAGTTTAAACTAATTGCTTTTCTGTTCCATTCCACATGAAGCTCTATTCTTTACAGTTTATAATAAATGTGTATGGAGTAATTAAAATATGTACAGCTTTGTTATCCTTGCAAAACAGCAACTTTAGTTGGCAAGAGATTGAAATAGGGAGTAGGGAGAGAGGGAAGAGGGATGAGAGGAGAAGAAACGAGAGATGAAGAGAGAGAGAAATTTTCATTTTGTCCTATTTTCTTAATCTTTCAAGTACAAACAGCCTCAGTAGCTATTTCTTTCCATATTCATCAGAAGTTACCTTGTCCCATTGCCCTTTGGTCAAGTTTTACACTTTTTAAAACTTTAATATATATTAGATGTGTAATAGTTTCTAAAGAGACAAACCAAAATTAAAACAAAACAAAAATTAGAGAAATCTCATAACTTTCAGAAGCTTATAAGTTAAGAAGACAGATCCACACAATCTGGAGGAGCTTTTAGGCTAAGAAGAAATAGAGATGTTAACCGCACATTTTGGTGTAGTGCGGTATGGATAAATATGTATAAGGCTACGAGAAAATGGAGTTCTAGAAGAGCGACTCTTCATTTTGATGTGTGAAGAGAATTAATTGGATAAAAATAATTTCCTAATTAATGTCTTTGGCCTTGCCTCTTTTTCTGTTCCAGGTTCTTGATCTCACCCTGATCCAGACCTACAGCAACTTAGTCTCAGAATTTTTATTGCCACAATCTCTCAGCTCATCTGGTGCTTCCTCTCTGGTGTCGCAACTATGCTGCTATCCACTGGCCCTATCTTTCCTCTACCCCTGTTAACAACTAAATCTTCATGAAGTAGTTCCTTGCAAAATGATTCACTCTATAACCCTAACCTTCATCTTCAGTGACTCCTTACTACTTTCAGGATAGACTGTAGCGCAATTTCTGATGTATAACCAATTTCCTACTCAAATTACATTTGTGTGTAATTGTTCAAGATTTTAGAAAGAATTAGCTCAGATACCAAATACTTCATAGACCCTACTCAATCAAACCCATCCTTCTGTGATCACTACTTCTCCAACAGAATTCAGTCCCCTAGCCCTTAGCATATGTAAAGTATTTGCTATGTACTAGTAGAATTCTGCTCTCTCTCACTGGGGAGCAATCCCTTTGAAGACAGCGACTTATCTTCTGTTCCTTACTATCTCCAGAGTTTAATCATTTCATAAGATTTTTATGATGATGATAATGAGTCAGTCATATGGTACGCATAAAGGAGATGTGTGTAAGAGTAAATGCTTTTGGAATTTCACTATTTCACATTGTGTAGGAACAGCCATCCAAATGACTTACACGGAGCACCAAGATGAAACCTTTCTTGGAGACAAAATTAAGCCATATGTAAGAATCTGGGTGCTTATAGGGGTCAGGGAGGGAACATAATTATGCTGGGAATAAGCCAATATTTATTTAATAGCCCTTACACAGTGCTTTCTGTATGTTGGGCATTATTCTAAGTGCTTTACCTGTTTCATCTCATTTAATTCTCACCACAACCCTACTATGATCATCTCCATTTTAGAGATGAGAAACCCAAGGCACAGGGAGATTAAATCATTTTGTCAAAATCACATGCCTAGTAAGTGAGGAATCTTCTATTTTAATTTAAGTACTCTGAATTTTAGAGTCTCTATTTTTTCTTGTTGCATGATACTGATTTTCTAGAAAAGAATATTGTATCCAGCAGTGAAGGAAATAGAAAGCATATTATTAATTTAAGGGCATTTAAATATATTTAAAATAAATTTTTAAATCAAAATAAACATGTCTGTGGCCCAGGTAAGCCAGAGTCCTAAGAGTCTGCAATCACTGGATTGAGTCCAACAATGACAGGAAATTTTTTTTCCTCTCTGTCCTTAGTAACACCACATATATTTTAGTGCAGCAACACATATCCCATTACATCCTCTTTACCTTGTCTTCTGTCACTTGCCCAATATGGAGATTTGTCAAAGAAAATGAAATGCATTGTTCACTGTCATCTTTTTATATGTTTAGATTCAACTTGTAAGAGATTTATAGACCTTTCAAAGGAATTAATGGCTCCCTTGCATCTGCTCCCATAGCACTTTGTTTACACATTTACCAAGGTTTTTATAAAATGTCCATAACCTATTTGAAATGAAGAATTCTTGCTATTTCTGAGGGATAAGATTCACTGTCCAAACATGTACCTATACATTTTAACAGCTTGTAACAGATTTGATGTGTATTGATTTAAAATGTGTTTAGCAAGTCCTTATCAGCTTCTAACTTGCACACTTTACGTTTCAATGTAGGACTTCCTTTACCTCTGGATATAAATTTAGATTTTTACCAGTCCCAAATTTTTTGAAGTAACATGCATTAATATGCATCTTTGGAAGTATATATATAGTTTTATTTTAATATTTGTTTGGTTTTGGTTTAAATAAATACATACAAATATGCAGTACATTAGAATATTCAAGAAAATTTAATGAAACACTGTTTTAAATTTTGGTTATTATGTTCTTGTTTTTAAGATATCATTATTCCTCTGGATTCCCATTCCCCTCCCTCTTTGCCCTCTTCTTGTTCCCTTGAACCCTTTGTCCATTAGCTTATATCTAACACTTTGCCTTTTTGTATTCATTGTTTACCCTTTTCTTTTGTTTGTATTTTGCCTCACTCAGATGAGGGATACCATGCGGTATTGCAGCTTGCAAGTCTGGTTTTTTTCACTCAACATTATATTTTCCAGGTTCATCCATTTTCCTACAAATAACTCTAGTTTGTCATTCTTTATAGCTGAATAGTGACTTGATGCTGCATCTATGTGGCTGTTTACATTGCTTGTTGTCATAAGCAAAAGGCACAATGTATTGTGGTCTGTAAGCCTGTGTAATGGCCTGTAAGTTTGTGTAATTTTGGATACATTTTAATAAAAACCTATAAAAATTTAATGAAACATAGTAAATAGAAAATCTTACAGTCACAAACTCAGATGTACAAGAGTTCAATGTTCTTTATCTTTTCTACAAGTGAAATTCATCTAGCATTTAACCTGAATCTCCACTTTATACAGTAATCTTAAACCAAAAATACACAGTGCTCTACATATTTCTGGTTTTGAACTCAGTCCCTTATGATTCTCTGTACTTAACACTTCCGTCTTCCCTGATGGGTGTTCTAAACTTCTTCGGGTCTAAATGAAATATTTCTATTCTTATTGACTTCCATTAAGATACATAAAGCTTGTCTAGCTTGATCTTGGGTATCAGCTTGTCAGCATTCAATGCTGATATTTCTACTTGTTTAACATCCTTGGTATGGGCAATGCCTACTAAGGGTTTAGAGATGGAATAATTGCAGAGGTAGGAAGATTGACAGTAATTTCAGATTGACTGCATCTCATATTCAATGCAAATAGATAAGCAGTGTTACTGAAACTCAGTCAAGTTTAGCAACTTCAAGCTTTGGCTATCTAGTTTTATCTTCTACTCAGTTTGCTTTCAATCTTCTATGATGATACCTCATCAGACAAACTGTTTCTCAATCCTTAGCAACTTCCTTCCTCCGTTAAGACATCTTGGAATTTTGCAACTTCTTGCATGTACTCTGGAAGCCAAGGGACATTTAGGGATAGGTGATGATATATCAATCCTTCTCTGCCAAAACATGCTACACTGCCATTCTTTGGTGACCTAAGGTCCTCCTAGAATCTGCTTCTTCCAAAAGATGCAGCTGGAAATAAGAGCATATTTAGAATTCTCAATTCGCCTGAAATTTTTGCAATCTTCTTTTTCATTTTGATGACTTTAGACCTGGGGAGACAATTAGGAAGCATGGCTGCATACTGACATTTGTAGTTTCTTGCTTTCATCTCTCAATCCTGTCTACACTTTTCTGTCAGTACAGAAGAGATTTTTCTCTCGTCTTATTGTACCTTGAAATCTGCTCATATATTACATTTTTTTTTCTATGAGATGATCCATGATGCAAACCCAGGGTCTACCAGCATTTGCTCTTCTTATGCAAAGGCAAGATTTTAGAATTCTGAAACACTCTTTTTCTCTCTCATTGCCTCACTCTAGCAAACCAGTTTCTTTGGCTTTCAGACTCTCCTAGCAAAGGACTTTGTGATATACTGAAACTGAAAAGTAAAAAAAAAAAGATTCTTTGTTATTCTGGATTATTATCTGTCCTCTCTTCCCTGGGGCAATAAGCTTCAATGTTGCAATCAATTTTTAAATATATTTCCAGTTTAAACTGACACATAGAAATTGTATGTATTTATGGGGTACAATATAACATTTAAATCCATACATAAAATATCTAACGATAAGATCAAGGTAATTGGCATATCCATCACCTTAGATACTTTAATGTCCTTCTGTTGGAGCATTCAAAATACTCTCTACTAGCTAATTTGAAACTTCACTTAATTGCCAATCATAGTTATCCTGCTGTGCTACAGAATATTAGAAATTATGTGTAACATTTGATACTACCCCTGCATACATGAACCATTCTCTCTTCATCCTCTCCTTTTCCATACCCCTCCTAGGATCTGGTAACCACTATTCTATTCTGTCCTTTTTTGAGACAAGCTTTTAGTTTCTACATATGTGACCATTAATCATTATATGTTCATTTACTTGGGTTAAGAAAGACACAGCAAATTAGAAATGCATACTTTTAGATATATCTGGGAAGATCATGGAAGCATGACTTTGAGTACTACATACGGACCTTGGCCTCATTTATTTCTGGTGTTGGTCTCATGCTCTATTTCCTGATGACCATAAACTAAGCATCTTTTTTTCTGCTGCACTCTTCTGCCATGATGTTTCTGCCTTGGAGTCAGCCAACATTGACCAAATGCCCTGAAACCATATGTCAAATTAAACTTCTCCTCCTTAAAATTATGGGCATCAGGTATTGTGTCTCTGCAATAAAAAAAGCTAATAAAAGAAATTCGTACCAGGGATGGGGCCACTGCTGTAACTATATTGACTATGTGTTTCAGAAACCTTCAGAATTGGTTTCAGGAGTTTGGAAAGGCTTATAGATGCAGGCTAGAGAAGACCAAGAATGTAGTAAGCAGAGCTTGTTGGACACTTCTGGTTAGAGCGCAAATGATCAGAATGGTGATAGAAATGCAGACAGTAAAAGCCAGGCTCATGAGGTTTCAGGTGGGAATTAAGATTCTTTGGGGAGTTGGACTAGAGGATATGAATGTCACACTCTGGCAAAAAAGTGTCTAGATATTGTCCTTGTCCTGAGACTTTGTGGAAAGTTGAGTTTAAGGGATATGGACTAATAATTCTGGAGGACAAAACTTCAAGGCAACTCAACATTCAGGACATCGCATGGTACTTCTGGCTGCTTTCAGCCAAACTTATAGGAGAATTGGGAGAAAAATCACAGCAGAAAAATTTGAAAAACTTCAATCGTTGCTCAGAAGGAACCATGGGCCAACAGAGGTGTGGCTGCTGAAGAGACTGGTGACATTAAAGAGAAACCAAACATTGCATACAGGGGCAAGGAGGAAGATGCCCTGAAGGTATTTCGGGAATCAGCAAGACCCCACTCATTGCAGTTTCAAGGCATCATCTCCATAATGCTGGTTTCACCAGCATGCAGAACATAAGAGTTGTTTGATCACGGAAGCTTCCATCCATATTTCAAAGAAAGCTCTAGTAGGCCACACAAGGAGCCATTCAGAGGACAGTGTATGACACGCTGAGAATGAAACCAAAGATGTAGTGGAGATTCCAGGGAGTTGGAGATGTCAGGAACGTGGAATGTCTGTGAGTGGAGGCAGCCCAAGAGACAAGACATGTGGGCTGCAACGAGGAAAACCATAGTGGTGGGGCCACCCAAGCCATCTGAAATGAACATCTCACCATCATGTATCTTGGATGCCACATTTGGAGCTATAGGACTTAAAGTCTGCCTTGCTGGGTTGTGGAGTGGCTGTGGGTCTATTCTTTTCAATCCCTCTATTACTCCCTTTTTGAATAGGAATCTTTACTTTGAGCCATTGTATCTTGTGATTACGTAGTTTGTTTTTGATATTTACAGAGCTTTGTAACTAGGAATTTGCCTTGAGTTTCAGAAAAGATTTTGACTTGGGATTTCGAAAAATGTAGGAACTATTGACATTTTGAGGGGGGGAAATAGTGCATTTTCACTTGTATGCAAGATAGTTGCTTCATGTTTGGCAAAAGTATTGTATTACTGTGTTTACATAGAGATTAAGCATATTTTAAAGAGATGTGGTTTCAAGTTGACAAAGGGTGAATTGTGATCATTAATCATGATATGTCCGCTTGTCTGGATTGAAACATGACTGGGAGATTAGTAAAGCACGCTTTTGGATGTGTCATAGAGATGTGACCTTCAGTACTTTATACAGTCCCTGACTTCTTTGCTTTCTGGCACTGTTCATTTGCTTTGCTTCCTGGCCGCATCTTTGTTCTGCTAAGCCCTTCTCCCCTGAAGTTTATACCTTGGAGCCAGCCAACCACAGACTGAGGCCCCTGAATTTAAATATCTCCTCCTTTACATTGTTACATTGTGTCCCAGTGAAGAAAAGCTGACAAATACAACATGTGAGTGAGGATATGAAGTATTTGTTTGTGCCTAATGTATTTCAATTAACATCCTCCAGTTCTATCTATGTTACTGAAAATAGCAGTATTCCATTCTTTTTATAGATGAATAATATTCCATTGTTTATCTGTACTAAATTTTCTTCACTCATTCATCTGTCCACGGACACTTAAAGTGATTCCATGTCTTGGCTACTGTGAATAGTGCATATATCATTTTGACATATTGATTTTAATTTCTTTGGGTATATACCCAGTGGAGATATTGCTCAATCATATGGTAGTCCTATTTCTAGGTTTCTCAGGACCTCCATACTGTTTTCCATAATGGATGTACTGATTCACCTTCCCCAAAACATTGTATGAAAGTCCCTGTTTCTTGATACCTTTGTCAGTATTTAATATTTTTTGTATTTTTGATAATAGTCATTCTTCTAACTCAGGTGAAATGACATGTCACTGAGGTGTTGATTTGTTATTCCCAGCATCAATTTTTCAGTATATAATAATGTATTATGGACAAAAAAATTATTAAGAGAGAAAAATGTATCAACAAATATTTTAAAGCATATTGTGCTATATAAGGAAATAAGAATCACCTGTAATTCTAAATTCCAGGAAAACACTGAAAATATTTAATGGAATTTCCTTTTTTTCTCTATACATAATTTTAGCTATAACATTCTTATATATTTATGTGTATATATACTCTAGAATCAGTTTTCTATTTTTTTGGTCTATATAGCATATCTTTAGATATTTGTGGGGGAGGAAGAAATGAAGAGCAAATTTTCTGCCTGAATTATTATTTCTTTGGCATGTGTCCTCCGACCCTCATGGACCATTCCCTGCCTTCTTTTGGGAATGGGAGTGATTATTCTCTTCCTTATAGCAGTTATTATCTTGTGATCCCCCCAAGTTGACAACCCAGAAAGGAGTTCAAGCAACTCTATTCTCAAGTCCTCTGGTAATGAATCCAAAGTGCACTGAGTGTTGATAAAATATATAGTGCTTTTAAAAATCAGTTAGTTAGTCTTAATCTTTCTCTCTTCTCCTGTTTCCTTACTGAATGTATTTGGCCACACATTGTCCCATGAGCATTTTTTCATCTAGCTGTGTGAAGGTGCCTTCTCTTTCTTTTCCTCATGTTTTCTTGTTTTCTTTTCTCTTCATTCTGCTTGTCTTTTTAACTTTTTTCTTTCCTTCTTCAGAGTTCATTTCCCCTATTTCATCTGGGCTTGTTAACCCTCCATCAAATATCTATAAATCATAGATCAGTGGCGATCTTCTGTCTCTGTCTCTCTTCATGTAAATGATTAGTCTCTAGCAGGGGTTGTCAGTTGCAACTCTTCTTCCTGCTTAAGGGGTGAGGGGCTCTTCACCCTGTACTTGGAGGTGGATATGGGAGAGGAAGCATGTTAGGGTGATCTTCCACTCCAGGTTGCATCTGCTATTTGATATTTTTGTATTCTTGGAAGCAACAAAATCAAAAACCAAAAAAAGTCCATCTCTCACAGGAATAACTTCTTTCCTGCAAAAACTACTGATTAGATCTTCGTAGGGGATTAATTGCTCCCTTACTAACATCACAATGGCCTAGTTATAATGGAAACCATTTGTCTCTCTCTCAACTTAGATTACTTTGCAAAACCTTTTCCATGAACTTGACACTAAATGGCATCATTGAGCTAGCTATCCTTTTCTCTTAGTCTCGCTTAATGTTTCCTTGTGGTGATTGTCTTTAAAAATATATTTTCAATATTACTTTATTACTTCATCTTTTGTGTGTATCACAATGTTTTTAGTTGTCTCTTTGAAGTTTAATATTTAGATTGTGTCTATATTGAGGTTTTGTGAAATCTATACAAATCATATATCGAATTTTGTGCTCATATTTGTAGTTTCCCTAGAATGGTATCTTTCAGAGCGGAATTCTTATTGACATATTTAAGTTAAAAAGTAATTATAACTTTTTTTTATTTTTAGCCAAGAACATGTATTGGTACATTGTATATATAATGATCACATTCATCACATTTATTTTGTACCTGTACATGATGCATCTTGGTTTTCCCCCCTCTTCCCCACCCCTCCCTTCTGTTCCCTCCTTCCCTATTTACAGCAGGTTTATTCATATTTTTCCATGATTTCTTTTTCCCTTTTCTTTCCTTTTTTCCCTTCCTGCTTTCCCCTCTTCTCTCTTTCTAGTTCTCCTCTCCTTTGTATATTATCTTCCTTTTATATAATATCTATTACACTTTTTCTCCTTATTTACAGTTATGGTTTCTCATATCAGAGAAACAATTCGATGTGTACTCATGAGTGTCTGATTTATTTCACTTAATAGTATATTCTCAAGGAACATCCATTTACATACAAATGTCACTAGTTTATCCTTTTTATGGCAGTGTAGTACTCCATTGTGTAGAAAAACCACATTTTCTTTAGCTAGTCATTGGTTGTTAGGCATTTAGGCTGCTTCCAAGACTTAGCTATTACAAATTGTGTTGCTATAAACATGGCTGTGTATATATCCCTGTGGTATGACGATTTTAATTCTTCTGGGAAGATCCCCAGTAGGGGAATAGCTGGGTCAAATAGAACCTCTAGTTGTAGTTTTTTGAGGAGTCTCCATATTGATTTGCACAGTGGCTGGACCAGTCTACATTCCAACAGCAGAGGAGAGTTCCTTTTTCCCCACAGCCCTGCCAACATTTGTTATTGGTTGATTTTTTCCATAAACGTGGTTCTTTTTGGAGTGAGATGGAATCTTAATGTTGTTTTGATTTGCATCTCTTGAATGACTAGTGATGTTGAACACTTTTTCATATATTTATGTGCCACCTAATTATAACTTTAAATTATGAAAGTAACACAAACTAAGCACAAAAATAGAGAAGCACGTAAAATAAAAATTATATTACTTCTGTCATTTCATTCCTTAGAAATCATCATTTTTATCAGGTTAATGTCTAGTTTTGACAATTTAATGCTCTGTTACATATTGTCAGTTGTTATTCATAACAGTTAACCTCTTTAAAATCCCTCTAGCACTTGATAAAAATGCTACAATGTCCGCGTACTCATCAGCCTGTGGATTCTACTTTATTAATATTGTTCAGCAATTGTTGAGCAATTTTGAGAGTATTTTCTTTGTAGTGCTGAGGCGTGAACCCAGGGGTGCTTCGTCAATGAACTCAATGAAAGTGCTTTTATACATCAACAATATGGATTGTAGGTATGTTTTACTTTTTTTCAAATTGGAACATTTAATTTTTTATTAGTACATTTTGCAGTATATAATGATTACATTCTTCATGGAGGAGTTGGTACATCTATGTAACATATCTTAATTTTGTTTTCATCCCCTTTCCCTCTTTTGTTTCCTCATCCCTACATCTCTCGGTCCCTTTCCGTTTCGCCAATGATGTACAGTATCTCCCTTTTCCCTATTGTCTGTTTATCACTTTGCTCTTTATTTATATTTTTGGGTTTCTCGTACAAGACAAACAATGCGATATGTAAGCTTATGTGTCTGGTATATTTCACTTACCATTATGGTCTCGAGCTGCATCCATTTTTCTACCAACGACTCAAATTTATCTTCCTGTATGGCAGAATAGCACTCCAACTGTGTATAAATATTCTATGTTCTTTAGCCATTCATTTGCTGGTGACCAGCATAGAGTCTGCTTCCAAGATTTAGCTATTATGAATTGTGATGTTACCTACATGACTATGCATGTATCACTATAATATGATATCTTTAATTCTTTTGGGAAGATACCATTAAGGTGATCACCGGGTCAAATGCAATTTCTAGTTTTAGCTTTTTGGGGAATCTCCATACAGATTTCCTAAGTGGTTGTACTAGTTTACATTCCTGCCAACGATGTAGGTAGAAGGCCTTTCCCCCATAACCTTTCCTATATGTATGTTTTTCATTCATATATACTTATTACAAATATTTTCCCATTTTGTTATAAAAGTGCTTTATGTATTGTTTATTATTCAGAATTTGAATATGCAGCTATATTTACCAGTCTTTACCATTGTGATTTATGTTTTGCTTTTATATTTCAAAAATGTATAAATGTTCAATGAAAATTTTTTTAAATTAAAAAAAATTCTCTAAATTTAAAAAATTTAGAGAATGGGAAGCTCGTGTTTTTAAAGTACAAAAAGTATGAGTGGAATGAAAAAGTATGAGTAAAGCAATATTATCACATTTATTTCCACTATCACCTAGCTTTATGTTGCTTATTCTATGCATGTATTTATTTATGTTTGTTAAAATTAATTTTATTGGTACACTTTTGATATACATAATGATCACCTTTATTGTAGGGAATTTGTACTTGTACATAATATATCTTGAATCATCTTTTTGTCCCTACTCCCTTTCCCTCCCTTCACCCCCTTTCTACCTCCTTATTTAGAAAAGATTTGTTTCCATATTTTTTCTTTCTATTCTCTTTTTTTTCCCCTTTACCCTTCCTTCCCTACCCCTCCCTTATTCCTCTTCCCATTTGAATATTTTCTTCTACTTCTCAATATCTATCATCCATTTTGGTCCTTATTTGCGCTTTCGGTTTCCCACACAAGAGAAACAATGTGATATTTAAACATGTGTGACCAAATTATTTCACTTAAAAGTATGGTCTCAAAATGCATCCATTTACCTAAAAATGTCTCAAGTGTATCCTTCTTTATGGAAAATTAGTACTTCATTGTATATAAAAACCACATCTTCTTTATCCATTCATCTGTTGATGAGCATCTGGGCTGTTTACAAGATTTAGCTATTACAAATTCTGCTGCTAAAAAGATGAGTATGCATATATCTCTGTGCTGTGATGCTTTTAACACTTTCAAGAAGATACCAAGAAGGGGAACATCTGGGTCAAATGGAACCTTTAGTTTTAGCCTTTTGAGGAATCTCTATACTGATTTCTATATTGGTTGCATCAGTTTATACTCCCATCAACAGTGGAGAAGGGTTCCTTTTTCCCCACAGTCTCCCCAGCACTGGTTATTGGTTCATTTCTTAATAATAGCCATTCTTTCTGGGGTGAGACGGAATCTCAGTGTTGTTTTAATTTGTGTTTCTTAAATGAACAGCAATAATGTTTTTAATTTTTGAGACTCACTATATTGCCAGGGCTAATCTTGAAGTCCCTAACAGCTGAGGCTACAGATACATCCCACAACACTCTGATGATTTTATTACTAAAACAACAGAAAGTAGGTGGCAATTTAGAGATCAGGAAAAAAGGAAACATTTTTCTAACACATTTATTCTTCTACACTCTTTATAACTTTACTGAGAGATGGCTTCTTTTTGTTCTACATTGTGCAGGAATTTAGTTGTACATAAAAGTGAACCTACTTAACAGCAGAGAGAGAGTAGAAATAATGTGTCCATATTCTGGTTCATTGTCACAGAAGTCAAACAACAGTGCTGCTACTAGCTCTTGAATTTTAGGAACTGCGAATGTAGCTTTCTCTGGTAGATGAACCAGAAACTACTTGGCTTTATAATACATGCAGAAATATATGAAATCTGAGGAGGTTCAAAATATGATCTCCACCAGTAACCAAAGCAGTCTTCAATGGCTCTGTCTTGCAGGACTCCATCTTCACTACCCAGTATCTCATTATGTGTCTTAGTCCTTCAATTTCATGTTTTTCTAAATTAAGTTTACCAGCAGTTAATTTAAAGAAAGTTGTTTTGAGCTGTAACAATAACACATGTGGTAGCTGGTGTTCATGTACTAGTCAAACTTCTATAGTCCCCCTATTCTAATTTGATCATATGTTTCCTCACGGTCTGAAAGAGATTTCAACAGAGCTGTTCTCAGAAGGGGACTTTCTTGTGCCAAAACTATAAATGGTAAGAGGATAAAGATTAATGGTACATTCCCGCTTTGGGGACATGATCTGCTGGATGTTGTTGTGGCTGAGCCGATAGACCTATGTGGGAGAATCACTCAGAGATTAGGAAGAACTACAGACTGCTGGCAGAATCTTTCTGTACTGAACGAGAAGAGAGAAGAGAGAGTTCCCCCACATCGGTAGTGGTTATCTCAGTTCAGCTCAGCAGTCACTGGCATTAGCACGGGAGCATAAAAATGAGGTATACTCAAGCTGGAAGAGAAGCTGGGGCCCTGCTTTTATATTTAAAAGGCTTCTGCTTCTCCGAAGAGCATAAAATATTCAGCTACATTTTCTTATGATCTTTTAAAGTTTTAAAAATTTGATATAGTTTAAATTAGGATATATTTCAAAAATAAAAGTATATAAATTTAATATAGTAAACACTTATGAACCAACTACTCAGGTTTAACAGATGCCAACCACTTTACCGTATTTACATTTTTTATAATTAAACATTCTACTTCTAGGATTTATCCGGATAGGTGCCTTTATTTCAAGTTTATACATGTTTTACTACTTTATCGTGTATAGTTGTATAAACTTGGGGCTCTTTTTATGAATTGCCTGTTCATATCACTTTTATTTCGTATTGTGCTATTTGCCTTTTAATATTAAGGAGATTTTAAATTCTGTAGATATTTTTGACACAAATTATTTGTGTCTTATACCTGTAGCAACTATCCATTGCAAATCTGTGATTTGTCTTTTTGAGTATTTTATAATGTGCAAGTTTTAAATTTTCACATAGCATATTTACCTGCTGTCTCCTTTACTGCTACATTTATCTTATGTTTTGTTCAAAAATAGTGTCCTAATTCAATTATGTAAAAATTTCTCAAGCTTGAAACATTTTCAAGTTTGAACTTTCAACTTTAGATATTTGATTCACATGAAATTTTTTTTTGTGTATTGTGTGGGATACAATTGCCTTTCTTGAAATACATAACAAATTGTCCCAGTCATTTATTGAACCATGTATCTTGCCCACACTGAACAGTGATATATATCAAGTTGCCATGTGCTATGGTTTGGATCTTAAATGTTTCCTTCAATGCCCACATGTTAAAACACTAATCCTCAGGCCATGCTGCTATTTGGATGTGGTGGAACCTTTAAGAAGTAGGCCCCGTATAGAGGACAGTAGTTTGTTGGAAGCATCCCCTGTTAATTACTATAGCTTTATGATAAAAACTGATATCTGATAAAGTAATTACATTCTATTACTATTCATTAACAAGTTCTTGATGACTTTTAGGCCTGTGTTGTTCCCAAATGGATTTCAGAATCATCTTGTCCATTTCACCTAATTCTTCTCTTGGAACTTTAATTGGAATTCTCTTGAATTTGTTGACTAACTTGGGAACAATTGTCAACTTCAAAATATTTTTTATATATTAACAAGCATAATAAACTGTACAGAGGTTGTCTTTTATAACATTATCATCTATTAATGAGAATAATTGTGATTCTTTGTGTTTAATCCACAAACCTTTAATTTACTTTCCTTGTCTTTTTGTACCAACTGAGAACTCTAATGCATGCTTAATAGAAGCAGCAGCAATACACATTCTTGCCATTTTCGTAACTATAAAAGGAATATTTTGCATATTTTACTAGTAATGAGTCTGCTGTTGTTTTGGAGTTAATAAATTTCTATCAGTCGAAGGAATATTCAGTATATTTGTAGTCTGCCCCAATTGGTTGTTTCAGTCATGCACGGCCTTTAGATTTTACAAAAAATTGCTGCATCTATATTATCATTTGATATTTCCTTTTTAATCTTGAAGGTATTATTCATAGGTTTCCTAATATTAAAACATTTTTGCAATCCTAGATTAAACCACACATTGTTCTCGTGTTTTAAAGTGCATGTTTTATTTGGTTTGCTAGTATTTTGTTTATAATTTTTGCATCTATATTATAAATAAGGTTGAGCAATGGTTATTATATTGTCCAAGTTGAAATTTTAGATTGTTAATTTTTGCCTCAAAAAGTAA
This sequence comes from Hystrix cristata, assembly GCA_004026905.1. Lineage (NCBI taxonomy): Eukaryota > Metazoa > Chordata > Mammalia > Rodentia > Hystricidae > Hystrix > Hystrix cristata. The sequence continues at coordinate 52,970 of PVJO010006887.1, read as the reverse complement.
TTTGGAGGGAATTACAAACCAAAACCACAATAAAATATCACCTCACTCTTGAGGTTATTATCAGAAAGACTGATGATAAGTGCTGAAGTGAATATCAGTCAATAAAAGGAAATGTACACTGCTAATGGGAATGTAAATTAGTACAGCCATTACAAAGAACAGTATAGAGGCTCCTAAATAAAGAAAAATATGTCTACCTCATGATCCAGCTGTCCATTTTGCATATATATCTAAAGGAAATGAAATCAGTACTTCAAAAAGACTTCTGTACACCCACATTCTTCACAACAGCCAAGATATGGAAAAAACCTAAGTGTCCATCCATGAAAAGAATGAAATCTTGTCATTTGCAACCACATGGATGGAACTAGAGATCATTGTGTTAAGTAGGCTAAGCCATTCCTGTACCGCAGGATCTTAGGAAGAAATTTTAAAAAGTGAATCTCTCAGAAGTAGAGGGTAGAATGGTGGTTCTCAGAGGCTGAAGAGAGTAGAGAGAAGGGAAAGATGAGGAGAGTTGCTCAGTGGGTGCTAAGTTACTGTTAGGTAGGAGCAAGAAGTCCTGGTGTGCTATTGTACAGTAGAGTGACTATATATAACAGATTGTACATTTCAATAATCTACAAGAAAGAGCCATGAAAGATTTCATCATAAAGAAATGATTCACATTTGAGGACTTTGAAAGATCAGATTGTAAGCCTACTGCTTATTTTTCTGTGCTTCTGACATCTATTCCTCTCTTTCTTGAGAGTTCAGCCATGAATTTAAAAAAAAAAACCTCTTGTTTTATTTTGTGCATAAATTGAGTGCAACATTTTATTAGATGTAGAAGTCTATAATTAATATTTTTAATCCATCTGGAATTATCTGAAAGGATAGTGTAAACACATATTTTTATAAATCCCAAATTGCCAACCAACTCTTCTACCATCATTATTGAAGAGTTAGTTTTCCCTCAATGATTTGAAGTAATATCTAATCATGTACTTCTTTCTTGCTCTAATCATTGTTGTTCTAATTATTGAATTTGAAGATGCATTTTAGTATCAAATATTGGGTTATCCTATGAGTTATTCTTCCTCTTGTAAAATTGTATTGGTTCTTTCATATGTTTATTTTCCCAGATGAATTTTTTTTAACTTTTCACATAGTCTAGCAAAATTATGCTTTTGGTTTTTTGGGGTTTTTTTGGTCAGATAATGAACCTCTTTTTAAGAGATCATCGGGGGATATTTTAGGTATTTCTATTTTGTATTCTTCTTTATTGCTGAACATTTTTGGTTATATTTTATAGGTTAACATTAAACAGTATAATATATTGACATACCAGAACATAATAATACAAAACTGTTTACAATCAAAAGTATCTCTTCATCATATACTACTTCTCTAGTCTCTCAGTATTGTTTAGAATGCATTTGCTTCCAAATAACAAAATATCCTACTAACAGAGGCTTAAATGTATAAGAGTTTGCTCATTCTATATGGAGTTAGAATTTTCAAAGTAGGTAGTCTGGAGTTGGTATAATTTAGAAAAGTCACTAGGGACTCAGGTTTCTTTCATTTTTGTACCCTGCATGCCCTTAACAGGCAGATATTCATCTTAATGCCAATGACATCATGCTATTTAACCTCCTCAAGTCCATGTTCAAATCCAGAACAAGGAGAAAGTGGTGTGACAAGTGCTAGCGTGTGAAGGTTTGAGTCTTCATAAATTCAACTATAAATCCTACCCCTCAGAGTGGTGATGCTAGGAGGTGTGGGCTTTGAGAGTCCATTATTTCACAACGGCAGGGATCTAAAAGCTCAAAGATAAGAGCCATTAGAGAGAAGGCCCCAGAGAGACCACCATTCTTTCTTCTAGTTGTGAGCCATGAAGTGGTACATTACCAGACACAGAATCTATCTAAATTTGGACACTCCAGCCCCCAGAACTGAGAAATAAGTTTCTGGGTTTTTTAAACTAATTGGTTTATGATATTTTGTTATAGTTCTTTGAACTGACTGAGACAACTGTCAACCACGTCTGTGTCCATTATAAGTGTTTTCCAAAACAACCAAATATCAAGTTATACTGATATCTAATTGACCACGACTTGTTCATATGACCAATCAGGACTGAAGTTTTAGCTGGTTATGTTGCTTCCCCAAATAAAACTTGAATTTTGCTAGACAAGATGTAGAGAGTAGATATTGATAGGCAATTAGTAAGTGCTTCTCAATTCACAGCATCTGATGGGAAACTGTTATCAGTTTCTATTTTTTGTTCACTGACTTTTCTATATTTATATAGCCATATTTTTTTGTGTTCTATGTTTCCTGTCATTAACTTTAGTTCTATATTTAAGTGGGTTCAATGCTCACTATAAGTCCATTGTTTTTATTTCTCATTCTTGTTTTTTTTTATTTTGAACTAAAATTTTTTTTCTCAGAATTGCTTTATCTACTCTCTCCTAAGTATTTAGTTTTTTATTAGTATATGTTTACAATACACAATAATGCATTCATCCCAAGAAATAGGTACATATACATATTGCATTTTCATCCTCTTTACTTCCCCCTCCTCTCCATTTCCCCATCTCTCTCCTTCCCTAAATTAGCTTCTCATCTCCACGAATATTGTCTACTCCTTTCTATCATCTATATTTTATTTTTAATTTTAATTATTTATACTTGATATTTCTCATATAACAAAAAATGCAATGTTTATCCTTCCATGTCTGATTTATTTCATTTAGCATTATGGTTTGAAGATGCATAAATTTTCCTACAAATATCTCAAATTTATCCTTCTTAATTGCAGAGTAATACTCCATTGTGTATATGTACTTGATTTTCTTTATTTATTCATCTGTTGACTGGCATATAGGCCACTGCCAAGTTTTACCTATTATGAGTAGTACTGCTATAAACATGTATAATATGACAATTCTCAGTTATCTTCATGCTTGATAGCTAGCTAGGATAGGTATAACATTCTTGAGTAACACTTTCTTTCTTTGAGAATTTTGTTGTATTTTATCAGGAGGATTAAGACCAGCTTGAGTTCTTAGTTCTATTTACAAGTGATTAATTTGCATGTGTGTATCAGACTCAGTCTTTGATTTTGATATTAGCAAATTTTATGAAGTTTTGTATTCTTAATATTTGTATATTATTTTTCTGAAATAATGTGAGTTCTTTTTCAAAACCAAGTTATCAAATTGATTGATCTTTATGAATTCAATGGCTGATTTTATTTCTTTTTCACTACTCTCATCAAACCTACTTTTCTGGATTTATTTTTCTTGCCCCTATGTTTCATACCAGACAGACTTCAAAGTATTTGATTTACTTTCAATCATTAATATAAAGTACAATTATTAGATTTCAAAAAACTAAACTAATCTGAATCTAATCTCTTTCTCTATCCCTGGCCAAACTTGAAAATTTGTTCTTAGAAAGAGGTCACTCTACCGATTCTGTATATTATTCACTGAATGACATATAATATATAGCATATATTATGTATAATTATTTACCAAATGCCATTAATGAACCCCATCATTTTGTCAATAAAAAGTGTCATATATTTACAGATGTTCCCTGTTAATGGTTGTCAATCAGTATTGTTTTGTTGACTCAGGGACTGTTACAGTTATTTTAGGCAGCAGTTTGATTGGATTACAGGGTACCTAGAATTGGTAAACTTTTATTTCCAAGTGTATCTGTGAAGGTTTTCCCAGAGGTGATTGTCATATGCATTGGTGGACTGAATGGGGAGAATTCACCTTCACTGTGAGTGGGCACCATCCAATTGGCTGGAGGCCCAGGCAGAATGAAAAAGCAGAGGAAAAATGAATTCACTTTCTCTCTCCTAGAGCTGGCACATTCTTCTCTTGCCCTTGAATATCAGAACTCTAGCTCTGTGGTCTTTAGATTCTTGAAATTATGCCAGTAATTCCTCTTGACTCTCAGGGCACTGGACCAAGACCGAGAGTTACACTGTTGGTTTCCCAGGTTCTGAGGCATTTGGACTTACAATGAGCTGTGCTACTGGCAACCTGGGCTCTCCAGCCTACAGATGGCCTATTATGGGACATTTCAGCTTCATGGTATTATGATGTACTTCTTCTAATAAGTCTTCTCATTTCTCTCCACTTCTCTTCCCTTTTCTCCCCCTAACCCATGTATTTCATTATATATTCCTGTTAGTTTCATTTTTCTAGAGAACTTGGCTAATGTAGAGATATTTGGCAATATCTAAGGCCATTTTTGATGATCCAGACTGGGAGACCAGGAATGCTGCTAAACATGCTACAGTTCATAAAGCAGTCTCACAACAAGAAATTAAGTAGTTCAAAATACCGACAGTATTTAAGCTGAGAAATCCTGCCCTAGGTGATAGAGGGTTGTATCATACACAGCTGAGAACTACTGGAAGACTGACCAGCAATGAAACGTGTATTTTAAAAATCTTCTATGTAATTACAGTGCAGGGCTGACCACCAATGACCTTTTTACCACAGACACCCATGGATAGATGACAAGTCTTCATCTTCTTTCATTTTGCCCCTATTCTTCTGCTATTCTGCAGTCTTTAGAGTGCCCAGGGTCACTATCTTTAAGAGACTCCTCAGATGTGTATCTCTTTGTATAAAACCTTTCATGTTGCTATAGATCCGGGACTTGTTTTATACTCTTGGTTTCTTTATTCAACCAGGTCAAATTTCCTCTGTACTGGATAATCATATTCATACATTGTAACTGAAGGTCGTGTTTGTTTTTTACGTTTCATCGACAATGTAGTTTTTTCTCTATTTATCATTCTCTTCATTGTTTTCACCTGGTTTCAGAGACCAGCACCAGAGTCACATTCGCTTTGACACCTGTAACTTCAAGTTATTTATACCCAGTTGTTATGTGTTTTTCCACGATACTTGAATCATTTCTGCAGCCTTTCTTCTGGTTATTCCTAGTAAAAGAAATATTTACTTTTATTTTTTGTTTGATACTAGTTACCATATTAAAATACTTTAAAATTTCTAGTAATTTTTCAGTGACATCTCATTTTTTAGGTAGGCGGTAAGTAAATACTGAGAAATTTCCACTTTTTAATTATTAAAGCTCTTGTATCTTTTATTATTATCATATTGAGTTGGTCAAAATTTTTAGAGGTACATGTAATAATTGAGTTGATAAGGGACACCCTTTTATTAGCACTAAAAATTTCACTCATGTTTCCTTATTAGTCATGTAATCATTTATTCTTCCACTAACTATTTTCAATTACCTGGCATATACCCGCCATTGCGCTAGGTAGTATGCATACAGTGATAAGCAATATAGTAGTCACCATCCTCATGCATCAAGCAATCTCATGGTAATATGGATGTTAAATGAGCAATCATGAAAGTAAATTTACAATCACAAATTGTGAGGAGATCTAATTTAAATTCGAATTCAAGAAACTCTTCTCTGAATAAGAAACATGTACATTAAGTTCTGAAAACCAGTGAAATTAGCCTTGGTTGCTAGAAAAAGGTGCTGGCCAGAAATAAAGATATCAGTGGTTGGTAATCCAGAGCTTTGTTAAAGATTTTATAATGTCTTTTAAATTTATAGTAACGTGTGAATGGTGGTAGGACTCATCTGTGTTGGTATATTGTTGGCAGCATGAAAGAAGGAGAGAAAACTAGCATTCACATTTCTAAAAGACTCATAAGATGATGAACCATCAGCTATAATCTGGAAAGAAAGTGAAGCTTTAGGCAGTTGAGGAACAGAGAGAGAATGGAGAGAATGAACTGTAAGTCCTATTTCAGCAAAGCTATGTGAACAATGAACTTGAAGAACAGGAAATTGCACTGCAGTATAGAATGTCTGAATTCATGATTTCGAGGAGCGTGCAACTTTTATGAAAATGAAAGGAGTCTAATGTGTAACTGGGACTGGGTAGCTGCAACAGAATGAAAATGTTGTTTTGGGGTCTTTCAAGAACCTAAAAATTGTCCTTCTACAGGTGGTGAAAGATGCTCTGCACATTGCATTCTGCCTGCTATTCATTTCTATTTTCTTTAAGTGAGGAAGAGCAAATGCCTTTGATCCTAGGTGCCTGATTCAGGTAACCTTGAGACTACTTCAGATCATACAGAAAATTGCTGCAACTTATCTTTTCCTACAAAAGCACTGAAATTATCTGTCAAAATTCTTACTTGAGGTCCCCTGAAATCTATGCTCCAAGTTTTTCTCTTATTCCATGGCTGTTTCCTTGCTTTTTTGTTTCCTGAATTGGCCTGTTTTGCAAAAACTGAAAAAAAAAACCCTAAAAAAAAAAGAGGCAAAATTCCTATTTTTATATGATCACAGAATGTAGAATTTCAATATTAAAAATGGTTCTTGCAGAATTTCCAGGAGTTCATTTTCTTCCTTTGCTTAGCATGAACCAAACCCACTGCAGACTGGTGGGTGTCTTGGCAACAAAGAATAGGATTAAACATTCAGAGAAATTTCTGTGAGTCAGTAAAGCAAGTGACAGGATTTGAATGCTTTCTGAAATCGTGTTGTTTCAGAAGTCCACAAGTGATGATGTTTGGCCCTACAGTGACATTAATTTTACTAATTTTCTACTGAGCCTAAAACATGTTAGCTCTTCCACACTTCTTTTTGAAATCAGTCTTCAAAGAGTATGGCTATAGTTTTCAGAATGGTTAGTTCTGCGCTTCTTAGGTTCGTGAAGTACAAGTTTTGTCTCTAGCTCAACCTATTTTCTTTTCTTGCGATTCTGCCCACATAAAAGTTTTCTACTAGTCCTCTCTCTGATCTTTCTGCTGCCCAGCTCTCTCCTAGTACATTTACATATACAGTTAGCACCTTTATGCAACAGCTCTCATATCATACTTAAGTTAGCTAATTTAGTTCATTTTCTGTCAAGCCAATTCATGTATCTCACATATAATGTCAAAGTCAGGGTCTTTGTTGTCTGTATTTTTAATCGCCTACACAATAAAAACTGAAAACTATGACCTTCATTATCTCACTTTTTCATAAATGTTCCTTGTGCTTTGAGGAGAAAGAAGCAAATAGGACAGAAGTTCACAGAAGGGACTTAGCAAAATCTATGAATTTTATACTTCTAGGCTCTGTTTTAGGTTCAATTCACAACAGGAAAAATTTTGACGTTTTATTCCTCTCTGTTTTCTCAGCAAAATTAGGTGATAAGGAAAGGAGTCAAGTTCCTATTTTGGAAGCCAATTCTCAATTTTTCTTCAGTATTTCCTCTTTGTTTTGTTGGTTTTTATTTTTTCATTTTATTATAAGAACATTTAACATGTGATTATGCTCTTAACAGCATTTGAAGCGCACATTTTGATATTGTTAACTACACATAAAGTGTTGTGCAGTGAATCTGTAGAAGTGACTCACATTACTGAAACTTCATACCCACTGAAACTTTATACAACCTTCTACCTCTGGCAGCTATTTTTCTATTTTTTGGTTCTGTGACTTAGGTTATTTCAGATACCTACTAAGGCAAGTGGAATCATGTAGTATTTGTCCTCTTACTAGCTTATTTCAACTAGCATAATGTCCTCACCTGTGTTGTAGTTTGTGTCAGAATATTCTAATATATTGCTATAGCACATTTTCTTTTAACGTGCATTTGTGGAGGAACATTTGGTTTGCTTTCACCTTGTGGCTTTTGTGAATACTGCTGCTATATACATGTGAATGCAAATCTCTCTTTGAGATCCTGATTTTAATCCTTTTGTAGAAATATTCAGGATTCAGAAGTTGAATTGGTAGATCATATGATGGTTTTCAAATTAGGTTGTCAGATTTTGCTATTGAGCTGTAAAATTCCATATATATTTTGGAAATTAACCCATTATCTGATATATGCTCTGCAAATAATGTTTTCTCCCATTCTGTATGTTACTTTTTCATTGTTGCTTCCTTCGAGGTTCATAAACTTTGTCATTTGATGTAGTCCCACTTAATTAGTTTTGCCTTTATTGTCTATACTTTTGGTGTTATATTTATGAAATTATTTTTAAATCTAATATCAAGGAGTTTTTCTTATGTTTCCTTCTACAAATTTTATAGTTTCTGGTTTTATGTTGAAATCATTAATACATTTTGAGTTGATTTTTGTGTACTGTATGCAATTAGGGCCTAATGTAACTCTTTGACATATGGATATCTAATTTCCCCAAAACCATTTGCTGAAGAAACCATTTTTCTGCTTGTGATCCTGTCGCCATTGTCAGCGATCACTTGATAATATATGTGTCAATTTATTGCTATGCTTTCTCTTCTGGTCCACTGTTCCATATGTCTGTTTGTATTGAAATTCCATATTGTATCGATTATTGTAGCTTCCTAATATATTTTGAAATGAAGCAGTATGATGTCTTAAACTTTCTTCTACTTTCTCAGGACTGTTTTAGCTATGCATGGTCCTTTGTGATTACATATAAATTTTAGGATATTTTTCTATTTCTATAAAAGGCAGTGCCAATGAAATTTGGTAGGGATTGCGCTGAATTTTTACATTTGGGTAATATGAATATCTTAACAATATTGTCTTCCAATTGGAGAACCTAAATATCTTTATGTTTATTTGTACCATCTTTAATTTTTCGTTAATATTTTCTAGTTATTTATCAATTTGTGCTATCCAGTTACATTAGCCTGAGGCTTAAAAGAAAGGAGCTTTTTCACGTTTATGGAGAGGAATCTAGAAAATTTTGTGGCTATGCACAAAATCTCTATAATTCTGTCTTGTAACTTTTTTGATAATTATTATAATGCATATAGTAATTAATGACTAGCAAGTTTTAAATTGTTGAGAAAGAAGACAGGGATTATTGACGTCTCTATCTGTTGCCTATGGTCCACCTACAAGATTTTTAATAAATTCAATTCACTTCAACTAATTTTTATAGTGCACCTAATGGATGCTAGGTTTAGTTCAGAGGCTTGGGGTACATGAGAGCAAATAAGAGAGACAAGATTCTTACCCTAACTAAGCTCATAGTAAAATGAGCCAGATATTTAATAAAGCAATTACGGTACAGTATGGTAAGTGCTGACAAGGAAAAACATAGAAGGCCATGGAAGCACAGAAGATAGTGTTTCATCCAATCAGAGAGGCATGGTAGGTGTTAGAAATCTTTCAGAAAGAAAGCTTCTAAAATCTATGAATCTGCCAGAGACATTTGTAGGTAAATGGATGCACCTTGAGAACATACTCTTAAGCGAAATAAATCAGACACTTATGAGTACACATCAAATTGTTTCTCTGATATGAGTAACTGTAAGGGTAAATAAGGTCAGAGAGGTGTAATAGATATTATATAAAATGAAGATAATATTGAAAAGGGAGAACTAGAAAGGGGGAAGGGGGAAAAGAAGGGAAAAAGGAAAGAAAGAGGAAAGGGAAAAAATGGGAAAATATAAATAAACCTGCTGTAAATAGGGAAGGAGGGAGCAGGAGGGAGAGGTGGGGAAAAGGGGGGAAAAACCAAGATACATCATGTACAGGTACAAAATAACCTGATGAATGTGAACATTATGTATACAATGTACCAATACATGTTCTTGGTAAAAAAATAAAATAAAATAAAATAAAATAAATTAAAATCTATGAATCTGTGCTAATTTAGGTTCCAATGATAAAATTGTGCTACTTTAAAGAAATCATGTAAATTCTCCCTGTGTTAGTTTTCTCACCTGTAAAATTAAGCCAATAATGCCCTCTCCAAATGAATCAAATAAAAGAAGGATATGAAAGTTCTTTAGAAAGTTAATGGCACTTGTTTTCTTTTATTACAATGGTAATTACCTGGAACAGTAGAAACACAGCATGAGTATATATTTCAGGCTCTTTAGTCAGATATTTCTGGATTCAGATCTGTTTCTGGAAAGGCGAAGTTACTTATTCTCTCTCTAAGCCTCATTTTCATTATTTATAAAATGCAGGCCTCATAGGATTGCTGTTAAGATTAAAGTAAAATGTTTTACAATTGTTGAACATGGTACGTGTGCACTGAATATCATAATCATTTGATGACTGTTGGATAATATTGTTGGCGATACTGGTAGTTGCCACATAGAAGTGATAATTATTATTTATGATAGAGGTGCTCAATACTGCTTTCATAGTTTTATTGGATCTATGGCAAGATGCTACATCCTTAACCCCAGTTATTCACTGTCTATAATATCATGGTCTCATAGCCAATATCTGGACAGGAGCCCTCCAAGACTCTGCCTCTATCATATTATTGACCTCAAAGTAATTGCCAACACTATCATATCTTTAATCATCATCTCTCTCTACATTACTCACAAGTTTTTATTTTAATTACTGTTTCTCTGTTTATGTCACTAGTTTCCAGAATTACTACACATTAAAATTATTTAGAAAAATTATAAAGCACCCAATACCAAGGATGCAAAAATATATTAATTAAATAATGTCTTGAGTTAGGAACCGTATATCAGTATTTTAAATTTTTTCATGTTTGTAGTACATAATATTCACATTCATCATGGGGGACTTGTACATGTATGTAACACATCTTAATTATGTTTGTACTCTTCCCCTCCCCTCCCCTCCCCTCCTCCAATCCTTCTTGCTCTTCCCATTTGCAAAAGTTCTGTTTCCCTTTTTTTCCTTCAAATCTCTTTTTTAAATCCCTCCACCGTGTTCCCCTTCCCATTTGAACAAGTTTTTCCTACTTCCTAATATCTAGCCTCCATTTTCCTCCTTATTTACCCTTTGGATTTCTCACACAAGAGAAACAATGTGATATTTACACTTGTGTGTCTGATTTATTTCACTTAAGAGTGAAAGCTCCCCAGGTGATTCCAATGGGTAATAAAGTTTCGAAGCTACTGTCTTAGGTCCTGGTCCACGCTTCATTCTGTTGGAAATTTGGACAAATGAGCCATTAGTTTTCCAAACTCAATTTGTCCAAGACTTGTTATCTTATCTCTTACCTTTGACTAAATCTCTTATTTCTAGCAAATTCTATATTTTTATATTAATCCCGTTATACACATCTCAACTTTAGGAGTTATTAACCAGCTTAGTAGCTAATGTAGGTTAAACTTCTGATACAGAAATCATTTTGGTCTCTCTCTTTCTACCACCAGGCTCATTTAAGGCCCTATTACATCTTACTTAGCTTATCACAACACACAGCACCCATAACTTTTATAGAGTTTACATTTTAAAAGTTAGTATTAAACTCTTCAGAAGGCATCATTTTGGAAATTGATATCATGTACAGAACATCCAGGGCAGCCAGTAGTTGCCAGAGGGTTGAAATTGGTCACTCTTTATAAGCTCTGAAGTAGTAAATTTAGGAACACTGTTATAACAAAACAAAAATGTATATATGGTGAGATATGGTAGTCCTATATCATATGAGAGGCCCATAAGAAATGAGAGATTAGCTAAAGAAATAGAATACTTATACATCCATCTCAAGATTATTATAGGCTTTGCATTTCTTGAGTGGAATGGTAGACAAAGTATATCACATTTTTTGTACAGTTTCTTGCTATGTAACCCGGGCTGGCCTTGAACTCACTACCCTCCTCACTCAGCTTCCTGAGTGCTGGGATTACAGGCATGTACCACTGCTTCCATCTCACAATGTTTTTTTGAAAGGTTATTTTCCCTTTGTTACAGAGTGTATATAATTAAATATAAGTAGGTTAAAGGTACACATAAATTCGTGTGTAATGTGCTGTTATTTTATAATGATCCTCCCCAAACACACACATGTTTTTACTCACCTCTAATCCATTATACATACTGCTGCCAGATTAATCTTCCAAGCACAAAATCATCATATGAATTTCTAGTTCCAAAATCATCAGTAGAACCCCATTATCAACTGAATTGGGTAAAGTTTCCTCAGACTGTCATTGAAGGCCCTCCGTGCTCTGGCTCTGAGTCTGCCTCTCTAGTTTATTAAGTACTGGTCCCTTCCATGGATTGTAGGCCTAAGTCAATCTGGAGGATCTACGCTCCTTCTGCCACCTTTATACGTTTGTTCATGTGTATTCCCTTTCCCTGAAAGGCTTCACCATTGCTCTATCTGGACCAGATGAAATAGTATTTTTTATACCCCCAAGGCACGACTCAAATGGGCCTTTGGAAATTTCCCTAAAAATTCTTGGTTTTTGTTTTAATATCTTTCTAGCTAGCTAGCTATCTGTCATGTCATCGATCTGTCTGCATCTGTAACTACCATATATCTTATTCCACACTAAATTGTCTTTTCCTGGATAACTATGAATATATTTTATATGATTCCATATCAGTGACTTTTCCTAGAACTGTGTGTCACACATAATAGACATTCAGTGACTAAAAAAGAAATCAAAGCATTACAATCTAACAAAACTGATTTCATGATTCTTCCTCCTCCTTCTCTTTGACCCCTGCCATGTTATTATGAAGTGTCTCTCAGTGTTATCTTAATAACTATGTTAGTAGTTTCTGTACAAGATGACTCAGATTTTTAGAGGAAAATCGGAAATTCAATTATATGAAGCATTGGGGTGGGGGTAAGATGGGAGAGAAACTAATTAAAGTTAATTTAATTACAGTGTAAGGAAAAACATGAAATGCCACCACTAGGCTCAAATGTACTGAATCATTTTGAAGGAAACATGAGTACTGAACATTATTCCTTTACCTTGCCCAATGGGCATGGCCATACTCATAACTAAAGGACTGCAATAAATGGGCCAATTTATAACTAAGATTAGATGAGAGGAAAATACATCCTAGCACATTCACTTTGCAGTATGGGGCCCCAGGATGCTTTTGCATGACACTGAAAATGTACATTAGAATTTTTTCACCAAAACTGCTTGGACAGCACATAATATCCAGCTAGCTAGGAGGTCTCCTGATACATTAATGGAATTAAGACGCTCAATAGGCATCTTATTTCTTTCTTATTAGTAGATTATGTTTGCTACCTTAGTGTCAGTGGTGAGTAGAAGAATAATAAAAAACGGGCTCGAAAGAGTAAAAATAGAAAAAAGAAAATAACTGGCCAGTGGGAAAAAAGTAGGTTCATGCTTTGGGCCAGAGTCCTACACAATGGTAAGAACAGAAACCTTCACATGTGTTGCCTATAGTCTCTGAGCAAAGTGAAAAGTAAAGTCAACGTGGAGACTAGTTACATATTCTAGTCCTCATTATTGCTCTACATTAACTGCTTCAGGAACAAGCCTCAGTCAAGCTATAGATCATCTGGAAAAACTATGTACTGTTATTGCAATACTTGCATCGAGGCCAGCACTTCGTGGATAAACATAAGACCTGTTACAGGGTGATGAATCCGAGACTAGATGTTTAAGGGTTGGGCCTCTCTGTCGAGGGCGTGTCTCTGGAAAGCCTCAAGAACACGTGTGTTTTCTATCCCTACAAGAATAAAAGAGAACGATATAAAGGAAAATGAAGTGAGTAAAACTATACTGTCTCTAAACCCTGACTAAAAGTATATCTGAGCAGCTTGAATCTTCACTGACAAAGATGTGCTACATGCGCTCATGGAGAAAGGAGCTGCAAAATGGCACAAGCAATCATGGTGTCTAAAAAGCAAGGACTTATGCTAGATAGAGAAATGAACCAGTGTTAGAACAATTTTCTTTATTACTCTGTTGAAGTGCTGGCATGGATGGAAGTACTGCAACCACAGCTGAGCAGTTTTATCAGTCTATCTATAGTTTGGCTGTGGTCTGTTATCTTCACGGCTAAAGTATGGCAATAATGAATTTCATAATATATATATAGTCTTTCCATTCACTTTGCTTTTTACTCTGCTCACAGATTGTAGCCCTAATGTTGACCAGCCTCTGGACAAAAATAGTGATGATTATGAAGAACGTGGGATATTTCACTATGGTACACCAATAGAAATTCAGGAATATTTTAAGATACTCTGACTTGTAATGACTGAGCCTCTGTTAGGATAGGCTAAGTGTTTTACAGAAATAAGCTGTAAAATATCAGTGGCTTAACACAACGAAAGTTTATTTCTTATTTACATACAGTCCTTTGTGGATACTAAGATGACTCTAAAAGGTAGCTGTCCCCCAAATGACGATTGCCATCCAGGATACTTGGGACTTTGGACTTGCAATCTCAAAGTTTCCTTCGTGATTGCTATGACAAGGAAGAAGAGGTACTGGAGAATTGCATGTGGGCTTCTAATTGCCTCAGGTCAGAAGTGACAGGACATAGCTGCTCATATTTTAATTTCATATGTTGGACACTTGTATTTTCCCACACAATATCCTCTCAGCTCATCTAATTTCAGTGCAACTGTAGTAGATAGTTCATTTTACCTCAAGCACTTCGTTGTGTCTCTATTCTTTTATCTTACCTCTGTCTTCAAAGCACTGGAAGGCTGCTTAACCCACACAAATGTACCACATGGCAAAGTGATGGTGTCGAGGTGCTCGAAACTAGGAACAAGAGGAACAAGAAGGAGATCAGTAAATGAATACCCTAACCATCTAATGCTTCAAGGAAATTTTGAGTTGTTTTCTAAGTGTTTTTTTCTTTTTATTTTTTTAGTCCAGGTTCCCAACAGGATTGAGCTGTCATTAATCTCAATTAGTCAAAAGCATACACTTTATTGGCTTCTCTGCCTTTACTGTCTTGCTGCTTACTTTGGCTTCTCATAATCACTTCCAATATGAGCTCTCTATAGCCAAGTTATTTTCTCAGGCTCTTCTAGCAGGAGAAACTAAACTAAGATGACTGGTACTATCTATCATTGAACCTGCACTTCACAGAATGATTTCATAGTGGAAGCAACAGATTGGGAAGCAGGAGACTTGGGTTCTAGGCCATCTGTCATTTAGTATCTTCATGCCTTTAGACATGTTAATTCTCATGACAGCCTCGTTTCTCATCTTAAAAATGAATTCTTTGCACAAGCAAATCTCCAACACTCTTTCCAGATCTAATTCCGTGATTAAATTCTGGCTCTGTTAAGAGTTATTAAAACAATCATGAAGATCAGTGCTTCTTCATCAAAGAGGAAAGAAGAGAAAGTCGCTTAAATATAAGCCAGAGAATTTCCAGTTATATCCAAGAAAAATCACTTAACTATAGAATTCTTTATTGGTGACTTTTAATACCAAAATTAGTGCATACAAATGGAACAGTCTCTGAGTATGTGACTTGAATGCTCTTCTAATTTGACTCTATAAAGCTATTCTAAGTGTGGTGAAAATCATTCACTGGCAAAACTTTTAATTTGTTTGGCCTGTAATAGAACCTATATCCCCTATTTTAATGAAATGAAAGAAGCAAATATAAATTTTTCACATCAAAGAAAAGATTAAAATCACAACTTTTCAGGAGGCTCTCCATGCTTACTTAGCTCCCGTTTCTATATTAAGAAAAACTATCTAACATTCAGTAAATACTCACTATATATCAGATATTAGACTAGACATATAACATGAATGATTTCATTTAATGTTCCCGATGATAAATGATGTAAAGATTGTTTTAAGATATATTTTATTTGTGAGGAATTTAAAGACCCTAGACAATAAACTTGCCTTCCCATAATCACATGCCTTGTGAGTACCATAGCCGGAATGCAAATCAACATGTTTCTGATTTTATTGCTCAAATATCTGACTATATTGCCACTGTAATCATTAATGGCCTTAGTATAAATGTTGTGGTCCTTAAAGAGCCTTAAGAATAGTAGCAATAAGAAAAAGACAGACAGACAGAAAGGAAGAAAAAAAGAAAGTAAGAACAAAAGAAAGGGAAGAAAGAAATATTCATTTTTTTAAAATTATTTTTACCAAGAACGTGTATTGGTACATTGTATACATAATGATCATAATCACCATTTTTTAAGGCTCTATTTCTTGAGGCAGAAAAGTCCACCAAGAATTTAGGGAAGTCATTATCCAAATTAGGAGACGTGAAGGGGACGCCTGTTTCCTATCCATAGCCATTTGACTAATTGTACGAGTCTTCTATTGATACAAAAGAACTTCAAAATTCTAATAGTTTCAAGGCAGGCGATTGGAGTGTGGCGATGGCTGGGGAAATGAGTGTGACCTGTTAATTACAAAGTTCCGGGATATGTGCACAGAGCAGTTCCCAAAGCCCTGCAAATTACATCCATCAGAGAGTGCTATTTTCCATTCTCGCAAGAATTCAAGCAGGTTTTTGCTAGAATGCCCTAAACCTATGTCTGCCTGAGGAATGGGAGACACAAGAAGACAGCCACCACTGAGCTTGTTCTTTCTTTCACAGGGGGCCGTGCTCATCCTGTGGAGTGTACTTCTTTTCCTATTTTTAATTGGCCCACACTCGCTCCGTAGAACATGTGTCTTTTCCTACTTTTAATAAATGTAAAACCTCGCTACCTTTGTGCTTGTTTTGTCCAATTCTTTGCTCAAGACGAGAAGACACACTAGAAGGACATCCCCGCACACAAAATCCCAGTAACAGTTTGAAGCTAGAGTTAGCCTTCAAATATTTTTCTAAAACCTTTCATTCTAATTCACCTAATTGCTGCATTCTTATTCGACCAAAATCTCAGTCTCATTCATTTGATTCGATACTAAAACCTAAAAGGATCATTCTTTGTTTAGTTTAAAAAAAATCTGAAAAGATAAATGAACAAAGAAAGATAAGTGCACAAATATATTTGTCTCCATGGTTTCATACTATACAAATTTTGAATGGACTGAAGCTATTCGCCATCTTCGAATTTACAATCTGGTAAGAAGAAAACATGGGTTGAACAGGTTGTCGGAGGAAAGAGTGGTTGGATGAGGCTTGTGGAAAGCAAACACTGTGTGCTCTCACAGAGTCCTGTCAGTGTGAAAACCCCTTTAGTGAATTCCTCCTGAAGGAAGTGTGAGTATCTTATTTTAAAACAGGAAACAGTCCAATTGTGTATGCCTTTGTTTTGAAGACTGTAGAGAAGGCAAAATGTTGTGAGCCTGTCTAAAGCCCAGAAGAGAAAATTAGTTGAGATGTTCGCGCAAATACTTTGAAAGTGTAAGTTTATTTGTTATACATATTAGTCAGACTTATTCCCTCTGCTGATAAGAAGAATTTTCCTTCTCTTTTGGCATGATATATGCATTAAAAAGGTCCGAGATTTGGCTGGAATGGCAAAAGTCTCTTCAACTTTCAAAGATCATCTCTGGAGGTTTTGAATCAGAAGCACAGAAGAAAGAAAAAATGGCAAAGATAGATACCTTTCATGGCCAGTAAAAGTGGAGCCTTTTATCTTTTTATGGTCAATTTACATTTAAATGGAGACACCCCCTTAGTACTGATAGAGGTGATGGAGAAAATGGTGTCTGCATCATGAATAATAAACATGAAGGGGAAATGTCAGTTTTTCAGCCTACTAGCACATTTTGTTGCTATGACAACAGAATGCAAAGTGTTCTCTTAAAGGGAAACATGACAATTTGGTGAAGAAAAAAGCAAAGCTCACTAAACATAATATATTTAAATATAATCTTAGATTCATAAAAACCAAGGGTATACTGAAAAAGACATAGATGCCTCTGATTTCTGAAGAGATGTAATTATGAGAAGAGCCATGCCGAAGGCAGTGTAGAGATGCATTGTAATGGAACTTTTCCATCTCTCAACGTCCCCTTAAAACTCACAGGACTACAGCCATTAGTAGGCCCATCTGGTGTAGAGCCAGAAATTGGCACCAAATAGAAATAGATCCTTTTAGTTCTCAGACATCTAAGCAGGCTGTGTTTTAACATTCTCACTGCATACATAATTTTTCAAACAGAGCCCATGTTAATTATTTTTTTAACCATTAAACATGACTTGAACTCAACTAAACTGAAAATTAAAAATTTCCATGTCACAATGTGGCTGTTATCTATCTGTTTAAAGAAGGCAATACTGAGACACGGTTATGGAGATTCTCCATTACAAATGATGTAAACATAGGGAAAGGAATTTTCCAGTGGAGAGAGAATATATTCTGTTGATATTCTTGGTCTAGGTGGGGTTGAGACGTTTGATCTTATCGGTATGCTCAGAATTGCTTTTGGAGAGCTCTTACTTCCATACCCAGATAAGATATTTGTAGCCCGGGGCAGATATCATTGCAATGATCATGGAACTCTTGTATTCTGAGCCTGGAAGCAGTTACAGCATCCTTCTCAACACGGTGCTTTAGGCAGGCAGCAGCCATTATATATTATTTGGAACTGGAACAAGAGAGGAATCCAATTTGCTAACTCTGCTTGATCTTATAGCAACAATTGCTACTTCTGTGTCTTATTCTGGTTTTGAGAACTCAGAAAGTTAGCTCGAGTTGTCCCTTTTGCAGAAAGCTTCCCTTATTTTTTCAGCCAACGCTTATTTCTTCTTCTATAGGCATCTTATTTTCTTTATAGTTGGCAACACATATTTTAGTCTTCAGTTGTTTCATAGATCTTGTTTGTCTTTCCAAATATATGTTTGAAAGGCGTTTGCAAATGATAGGACAGAGCTTTCCTCAACATTATGATTCATGCCTCCATCTACATTGGCCATGGCACTGAATTGGGAAGTCTCCTGGTCTGATTCTATATTTGTACCTATAGAAGTTGTTGTCTATTATATAAAGAAAAAAAAAAAAGAAGGATCTCAGGAGGGTTTTTTTCATTTGTTTTGTTTTGTAGAATTTTCTTGGCTTGGTGTCCATAGTCAAAGTGGGAAATAAATTTTTCTTTTATGTTCTACAGAAACCCATTATCCATTTCCACATGCAAAACCTTAGTCATCTTTTTATCTTAGAAGAAATTTTCTGATAAATTGTGCTAATCAATTGCATGCATTACTCTTCTGGTGGTGTTTTGCAATTCTAAATGAATGTGTAGAGAAGGCAATATTTAACCCAAAGAATATATGTTCAGTGGAAGAATTTTAGAAACTATGATTTCTTGGGGGGGAGTGTGAAGATATTTAGGGACACAAACGACCACTGACTGTAACTACCCATGAGGTGAAAACACCCGTGAAAACTGCAGCTGTACGTCTTTATTCTGGTCCATCTTCACAGAACACCCTCCGCTCTTTCTATGGCCTGGCCCACCTGTATTTGGTACTTGAATACTGTTGTCATAGACCGAGGCAATGGGAAAAGCTGCCATTTAAATTTCACTAGTCACACTAAAACAGCAATAGAAATGAATTCATTATCCCAATTTGTAGCTAGCCATCACTTGTTAGTGTAGAAAAATTGTATGTTGGGTGATCAGGCCTTGAAAGTGCTGCTTTTCTTGGTATTTCTTCAAGTGTAGTCAACTGTAAACACAATTATAAAGTAGACTGTTATGACTCCCTGCTTCCATTTTTAATACATCTCCCTGACTCCCAGGGACTCAAGTCACTCCTCCTCTTTCCTTAGCAAACCTGCTTCTCTTCCCTCACTCTGCCTGTCGGTCACTGAACCAGCACAGAACAAGATTTCTCAAGTTGGTGTTCTGTGAAACAAATTTGGTAAAGCAGATTCCTGTGAACAGATACATTTATGAAACCTGTGTTTCCATAGCATCTCTTGGAACTTTTCCATGAATATTAACATATTAAATGCTTTGAAAAATTCAACAGTGAAGAAATCTGTTTAACTTTGTTTAACCAAGCATCTTGGTAAACTAATTTAACCATTTTGTCAGACAACCCTAAAAATCACTCAGTTTTAATATTCTATAGAACAAAACTTGGAGAATTCAGACCAACAGAATACATTCTTCAGTTTTCTTTTACTGTGAACTGGTACAAAGCATGAAAAAAAAGCATATGTTCATAAGGGTAAGTTTTTAGCGCTCCTCCAGCAGTTTAAGTGCCCCCCCCCTTTAACCATTGAAAATTTCCCAATACCCTTTAACCTTGAATTACATAAGGCTACAATGTTTGGGGACTACTATGATGTAATAAAAGGTATACAAGTTTTGGAGTTGGAAAGATTTGCCTTTACATCCATTAATTCATGCATTGTTTAGTACTTCACACTTAAGTTATTGTTGCTATAACCTAACCTTCTTTACTTGTGAAATGAGAGGTAATGCCAATACCATGCATTTGCTTTGAGAATTAAGTGAGTTAACAAATATAAAGCTTTTGGCACAATGCATGTTTTTACCTTTGCCCTCTCCTCATACCTCCAATACATGAATAAGGTGAACATTTTTAGGAGTATGCTGTACTAGAAAGGGAGTACTCCATAAACTCAGGTTTTTTTGCACTTATACATTATTAATTTTTCAAAAGAAAGTTTACATTTTGCAGAACTAAAAGGACAAAAATTTCCATGAGATCTCATGTACCTATAGTGTCATCTATTTTGTGCTATTAAATTCTAAGCCTCAAAAACCAGTAAGGTGTTATGACCTTGCCAGCTATGTAGCTCAAGCTTTTGCTATTAACTATGGGATGCCTCGCATACCATTCCCAACTATTGACTTTAGCAACAAATGAATTATTAAATGTCAAGTTGCTATTTCCCGTGACAGTTTCCAAATGGACTGGGTCTGCACTAACAAGTACTGAAATGTGCCTCCAGCTGCCCTGCAGCTGTGGAAGAAACATATCACAACTCCGGTGGACTCATTTTACCTGGCAGCAGAGCACTGGAAGGCTCACCCGCCTGTCAACATGCATTTTTTTTTTTCCCAGTCTCTCCGAGACCCTTCTTGAATTGTTTTTTGTTTAAATAGAAAAATCAAGAGCTATTCAAAGCAGTGGCTTTTTATAAGGGCATTTCAAGTGCAGTCAACTCTTGGTGGTTTTCTCTGTCCGTGTTGGCAATCAAAATCAACTGATACTGTTTTTTTAAATTGTCCTCATTTTATTCCTGTTTTACCCCCAATCTATTAAAAAGCAATGCATTTAATATTTTAATCAATTATGAACTAAATAATGTTTAATGTTTTTCAAAAGGAAAAAATAAATTAGCACTCTAGGTTCAGTTTGTATCTCAAATAAGAAGAGAACACATTTTTAAGGTTAAGTTAAATTCTTTATGATATGTTTTAATGATAAAATTTTGCTTTATTCTGAAGTACATGACAAGATCACTTACTTGTGGCTTCAAATGGTACGAATAAAAGCTAATGTCTCATTTAATACATATGAATGTTTTGTCCAGCCTATTCTTATTGAGACAACCAAGGATGAAATTTTCAATTGCATGCTGTTATAAACATTAACCCTCTTCTATCCCTTGTCTCTTTCAGGAGGAATATTTACTAAGTGATTATTGAAACTTATCCTGATAATGCACTCTTCCTACTACTTTTTCTAAGTAGATAATACTTTAGGAGATTTAATTCAAATGCTACTTAGTGGTGATATAACATTATGGGCATTTTAAGATTACTTTATTTGATTGCTTGAGGTGTTTAGCTTACTCAATAGCTTTGCAGGTTTGCGTCTATCTAAATTAAAACACACTGGGTAAAGCAATAATTTTAAATCTGTGTTGATGGAGAAACAATGTATAAAGGTACAATTTATATGATAAAAATAGAACTAAGAATTGAAGCAAATATTTTTGTATATAATAGATATTAAATTGCTGTTAATTTGACCTAACTTATTACTATAAAATGCTAATTATAATCCCTAGGGCAAACACTAAGAAAGCAACTAAAATATAATTGAGGAAATAACAAGGCAATTATAATGGTACACTAGGAAATATCTATTTAACACAAAAGAAGACAGTAACGAAGGAAAAAAGAAACCTGAAAGCACAAAAAATATATAAAAATAGCAAAATAGCAGCCATAAATTCTACCTCATCTGTAATTGGACTACATGTAACGGATTAAACACTCCAGATGAAAGGCGAACATTAGAAGAATGAGTAAAAAACATGATACAACTATATGCTATCTATAATAGGTACACTTTAGATTCAAAAGTACAAGTATATTGAAGGCAATAGGATGGAAAAATCTATACCAGGCAAATAGTAATAGAAGAGATTTCGGATAGCTAATATACACAAAATGGACATTAACAAATAAATTGTTGATGGAAACAAAGGATAATATTTTAGAATGAACAAAGATTCAATCTACTAAGAAGAAATAATAATTATAAACATATGTCCACATAAAAAAGTAGTCCAAAATACATGAACCAAACCAGACAGAATTTAAAGACAATAGACATGTGAACAATAATAGATTGAGATTTCACTCCCCTCCTTTAATAATGGAAAAACAACTAGGCAGAAAATAAAAAAAAAAAATAGAAGACTTGAACAACACTATCAACCAACAAGATCTAGGAAACATCCACAGACCACTTCATCCAACAAGATAAGCCGAGTATGGTGGCACATGCCTGTAATCCCAGCACTTAAGGAGACTGGGGCAGGAGGATCACAAGTTTGAGCACAGGCTGGACAGCTTAGCAACCCAGTAAGACTCCGTCTGAAAATAAATAAATAAAAACGGTTGGGACTGTAGCTCAGTGTGAAGGTCCTGTATTTAATCCCTGATACCATACATACACACACAAAACAATAACAAAAAAGTATAATATACATTTTCTTAAGCACTTATGGAACATTCTTGAATATATTTCACGTGCTAGACCATAAAAAAGTCCTAATACATTTATTTATTTATTTGTTTGTTTATTCATTTATTTTGCAGTACCGGGTATTAAACCCTGGACTTTCACACTGAGCTACATCCCAGCCCTTGTTTACTTTTCTTTTATTTTGAGAAAAGTTCTTGCTATTTTGCTAAGCTGCCCAGGCTGGACTTCAACTTGCAATCCTCCTGCCTCAGCCTCCTGGAGTGCTGGGACTTTAGGCATGCATAAGTATGTTTGACTTCAATACATTTAAAAAATGTAAATCATGTACAGTGTGTTCTTCCACGACAGAATAAAATGAGAAATCAATAACAGAATTGCATTTAGCAAATTCATAAATATATGGAAATTTGAAAAAATCACCCTTTCAGATAACCAAGGTTAAAAAAGGAATCAATAGGGAACCTGGACAATATTTTGAAATAAATGTAAATTTAAACACAATATTCTGAGCTTATGAAATTGAGTGAAAGAATTGCTTAAGGAAAGTTTATAGCTGTAAATGAGTGTATTATAAATGAATAACTCAAATCAATAAGCTAAAATTACAAATATGGAACTAAAAATGAACAAACTAAACTAATAAAAGAAATGAAATAATAGGACCATAGTAGATATAAATGAAACACAGGACTGAAAAAAATACAGATAATCAATATGAAATTTGATGTTTTGAATAAATCAATAAAATTCACAATCCTTTAATAAAACTAATTAAGTAAAAAGAATAAAAATTACTAAAATCAGGAATAAAAGAGGTGTGTTACTACAGACAAATGAGAAAGAAACGTATCATAATGGAATACAACACATAACTGTATATCAAAAAAATTTGATAGCCTAGATAAAGCTAACAAATTCCTAAAAAATTGAAACTACTGAAACTGATGTTTGAAGAGTTAGAAAATTTTAATAGACATATAACAAGTAAAAATATTAAATTATTTTAAATTAGTTGCTACAGAACATATCACAAGAGCCAAGAACCAGATGGGTTCACTGGTTATTTCTACCAAACACTTAAAGAATGAACACCAATATTTCTCTATTGTTGAAATGAAAGAAAAAAACAAAACAAAACACTTCCAAAGGGATTCTATGAAGCTAGAATTATCACATCAAAGCTATATAAAGTCCTTATAAGAAAAGGAAATCATAAGAAAAGGAAACAATATTGTTCAATAGATAAATGGATAAAGAAAATGTGGTATATATACACAATGGAGTACTACTCAGTCATAAAGATGGATAAATTTGAATCATTTATAGGAAAATGGATGCACATTGAGTCTGTAATTATAAGTGATATAAATCAGATACAGAAGGTTAAATATCACATGCTTTCTCCTACATGAGAAACCCAAAATATCAATTGTTTAAAGAGAAGAAATAAAAGAGAATAATAGGAAATAGGCAAATAGACTTTGTGGAGTCAGGAAGGGGATCTGGAGATGGGGGATATGGGTAAGAAGGGAGGAGAAGGTGAAGTAAAAAAGATCAATGTGGCATGTATATGTATTGATACCCCATGATGAATATATTCACTATGTATTGAAACATATACTAAAATTTTTTTAAACAATTAAAAAAGAAATTAAAAAGACATCCGAAGAACTGGAAAGCCCATCCCACGTTCATGCATTGGGAAACTAAATACTAAGATCACACAACTGATTCAACAAAGCCTATCAAAATTTTATCTATTCTCTACAAATTGATAACAGAATCCCATAAGTCATAAGAAAATTTGAGGAAATCAAAATAGATGAAGCAAATTTGAAAAAGAACAAAGTTGGAGGATTCACACTTCGAGATAGCAAATCTTAATACAAAGCTATAATAATCAAGACAGTGTGGTAGAAGTATATAGAACAAGGATTAGGGAGTGTGGAAATAAACCCATGTATCTGTGTTCGGCTTACATTCAACGTGATTCTAAGACAATCTAGTGGGTAAAGAAAGTGTTCACCAAAGATGCAGAAACAACCGAATACCCACATGCAAAAAATGTGTTGAAAGTGTTACTCTACTCCACACCCCATACAAAAATTAATTCGAAATCAAAAGCTTAAATTTGATATCTGAATTTGTAAAATGTTTATAAGAAAATCTTTAGAATATATGTGCAGCAATGTGGCTCATGCTTTAATTGCATCTTCTTAACCTTAGATTATGTACGAGTCTCATATATATGACACCAAAAACACAAGGGACAAATAAATAATAGATAAATTCAAGTTTACCCAAATTAAGCTCATGGATGCTTCAAGAAGGATACTATTAAGAAAGTAAAAATAAACTTCATATAATGGGAGGAAATTTTCCCAAATCTCATAACTGATTAGAAATTTATATCTAGCACATTTAAAGATCGACTACAGTTCAGTCGTAAACAGAAAAATAGCACAATTAAAAATTAAACAAAAGACCTAAATAGAGATTTCTCCAAAGAATACATACAAATGGCCAAAAAATACATGAAAAGATGCTTAACATCATTAGCCATCAGGAAAATGCAAACCACAATCATCATGCAATACCACTTCACACCCACAACTTTCAATATAATCATAATTTTTAAAATGGGAAAAACTGTTGGAGAGAATGTGGAGAAATTGAAACCATCTAATTGGTGTGTCCACTTTGAAAAACAGTTTGGCTTTTATTCTAAAGATTAAATATAGCTGTAAGCATGCACCTCTTCTCCTGAATGTATACAACGATGGTGTATTATTCAGTCATAAGACTACATGCTACAAAATGGGTGAACTTTGAAAACATTAAGTTAATTGGAAGAAGCCAGGCAAAAATATTGCAAATTGTACACTTCTGTTTATATAAAATATCTAGAAAAGGTAAATCCATAATGAAAAGGAATAGATGAGACAGTAGGGGGAAAGGGTGGTAACTGGTAATGGATACAAGTCTTCTCTTTTGGTTAACAAAAATGTTCTAAACTTAGATTGTGATAATGGTTTCACACCTCTGCACATGTATTTCATCCATTGAACTATGCATCTGAATGATTGTATTGTATGCTATGTGAATTATATCTCAATAGAAACCTATGTTTCTATCTGACTTATTTCACTTAATTTGCTGTCCTCCAGGCCCATCCATGCTATGACAAGTGGCACGATTTCCTTTTTAAAGCCCAATAATACTCTATTGTATTTATATACATCACATTTTCTTTAGTCATTCATTGATGACATTGAGGTTGTTTTTATATCTTGGGTACTCAAAATAATATTGGCGTGAACAGAGAAATGCAGATGTCTTTGTGAGGTAGTGATTTCATCTCTCATTTATGAAATAGTGATATCATACCCACAAGAGGGATCGCTACATCATATTTTATTTTTATTTAAATTTCTTTAAGAACCTCCATACTATCTTTCATAATCATTATACCACTTTACATTCCTCCAGTGCACCAGTGTTCCTTTTTCTTCCTGCCCTCTCCTACATTTAGTTTATCTTATATTTTTGATAACAATGATCTTTACAGAGTGAAATGATGTCTCATTGTACTTTTAATCAGTATTTCCTTAACAGTGATTTTGAACACATTTTTATTTATTAGTCATTTGTATGTCTTCTTTAGAGAAATACTATTTGGGTTCTGTTGCTCATTTTTAAATTTTGGTTATTTGTTTCTTTGCCATGTAGTTTACAGAGCTAGAGAATGAAACAGTTGTTACACGGGCAAAGGAGGAGAGATGGAGAGATGTAAGAAAAAAGGATACAAACTAGCAGGCATACAGTATAAACAAGTTTAGAGATCTAATATACAAAATAAGGACTAAAGTTAAAAAATTATATTGTTAGCAAGTTTTGCTAAATAAGTTGATTTTAGCTACTCATAACACACAAAATGTAATTACGTGAGATGATAGATATGTTGATCTGCTTCACTGTCATAAACATTTTACTACCTATTTATCTATCTATATATCCCATAGCATCATGCTGTAAATTTCAAATATACATAATAACATTTATTTAGAATAAAACAAATCTACCTTTCACATATGAAAATAACTTGTTTTCTGGTAACACAACTGATACATATTCGTGTAAACAGTGTAAAATATCCACATAAAAAGATGAAGGAAAAATTTAAAAATCTATAATCTGACAATATCAAAGATAATTCATTTTGATGGTTTACTGTATTGAAGTTTTGGGTTTTTCCTACTCACAAATATAAATGTATCTATAAATTTAATCAAATTTCACCTGTCCTAAACTTCTCTCAATAGAATGAGGACCCTCCCTGTCGCCCCTTTAAGTTCCATTCCCTTCTACCATAACATGTCGTAGGATGCAAGGCAAGAAAAAGAGGTAATATATATTTGTCTATATTAGTATTCATATGGATTGAAACAATATTCTGAATCATTGCTGAACTTTGATTCCATATTCATTTTCCTCTTTGCAACGTCCAATTCATCTTTCTGGTAATGGTTATTGCCTGGAGATCAGACACAACATTTTTCCTGTGAATTGGTATTGCTTTCAAATTTCTGACCTTAGAGATAGTTGTGATGGTTTGTGTAGAACTACTGCTTCTACACTGCTGTTCTAGTCCATGAACAAAAAAACAATGGCCATCCTTTAATCGCATACGTATAGCTAAGCTTAGCTGTAATGTTTATAAGACCATGTGACACAACCATCAAAATGTAGTGGTTTGCCAGGTGTTGTGGCACACACTTGCAACCCCAGCAAGTAGGAAGGCTGAGGCCAGAGGATCCCAAGTTTGAGTTTCACCTGAGCAACGTAGTGAGATCCTGTCTTAAAATAAAAATTAAGGGCTGGGGATGCACACTGCAGTAGAGCACCCCTGGGTTCAATCCTCCACTACCACAAATGAATGTAATGATTAAACACATGGACTCTTCAATGTTACATACTGACTCTGTCGTTTACTAGGTGTGTGGTTTGAATAAGTTTTTTAGTCTCTTTTTTTTTTTTTTTTTAGTTTTTTAGTCTTTTAGTGCCTCCATTTCCTCCTCTGAATATTGAATATTATAGTACCTATTTCATAAGATACTGGTAAGGATTAAATAAATTAATTATGTGAAACACTGAGAGAAGTTCCCAGTTCATGGTAGAAGATGTATAAATATATATTGTTAAAATTTAATGAATCTTTGCTGAAGTCTTGGGCATCCTAGATGTACATTATTATAGAACAGAAAACTTAGGAAACACACTAAATTGTTTCTGAGAATCAAGTATAAGCCCCTTTGTTAAGTAGTCTTCTATAGTGTGCTACCTACTGAAACTCCTAGGATACTTATACCATGGAGAATCTGTCTTCCTGTTCCCCATCACTTCAAGGATACATCTATTCCCTTTTTCTGCCATAAAATTTTAGATCCTTGTCAAATTTATTAGTCTGTTCTTCAAAATGAGAAATTGAATTCCTTAGTATTTCAAGATGCACTTCATTGCTAACTCTCAAGGATTGGCCCTTAAGGTCTTTCTTCAAGAAAACCCATTAGAACAAAAATAATAATAATAATAATAATAAGAAGAAGAATCTGAAAATAATATGTATTTTCCAAATTATGGTATCATTTCGGATGTTAAACAACATGATTTATTCTGCTTTGGGGCCAGGGCCACTGGTCAACTCTGAGCTTGCTCTGTGTTTTGTTCTCCCTCAGCTTGGAGCAGCAAAGATGACACCCAAACTAACAGACCTGATTGTGGACAAGACCAACACCCAGAGAGAGACGGTAATACAGAAGCATTAGCAGTTCCAGGTAGAGGCAACCATCTGGGCCAGCAGCACTAGCCCCAGAAAAAGCCAATGGCTATTGTAAACTACAAAAACAGAATTAAGGTTTTACTCTGAAAATGACTCCTTCCACACAGCAGGCTAGAGTTGGAGAAGAAATCCAGTGCAGGGCCCACCATATTTGAGAGGGTTTAATCAGGAGCCTTTTGGGGAAGGGGTTAATTGTCAAAGACTGGGCCACAAAACAACTTTAGAACAACTTCACTTCAGGTTTTCCAGTGTTATTCTACCACAATGACTGAGAGGCAGCCATAAGAGACAATCATAGAGAGGGTGCAACCTAGCTATAGACACCCCGAGAAGTTTAAGCTAAAGCCAGGAAGATCATGAGGCCTCAACCTACATGGTGAGAAGATAGGCCCAGCATGTGGGGCTTGAGGAGTAGCTGATTCTGAAAGTGCTGGCATTAAGGCCTGGGTGGGGTGTCTGCTTGAACCCCTGCCTAATTGCATACATCCAGCACAGAGATCAGTGGTCTGATTACTTTCTTCATTTACCAGAATGAGCGAGGACCCATGTCTGTTTGGATGGTTGCCACAGTGTGGAGAGTATAGACAGAGGGGCCTCTGGAGCAGTGGGAAACTCACAAATCCATAAGCCATAAAACTACATGAAGTAACCTGTGACTTGCTAGATTCAAAACTGCAGATCCTGGAAAGAAACCACTCATTCAAAACTACAGAAGAATATTTTTTGATTCACGTTTCTCTTGTCTTTTTTTCTTCATTGGTATTTTGAAGTTTAGCTTTTCCCCCTTTTTTCTTTTTTCTTCTGATTTCTTTTAATCTTTCTTTTGCCCTCTGCCATTTTTCTTCTTTTTCTCCTTTTTGGTTACTGTTAATTATTCAAAATTTACTTCTTTCATTCTCCCATTCTCCACTCTCTCAATTTTTCCTAGTGTAACTGTTAAGATTTAATACATTTTACGTACTTTATTCTATTACTGCTAAACGCTTTTCTATTGTTAATGAAGGTATAGTTGTGGCATTTAGTATATATTTACTGTTTATAAATATTTGTTTTATCTCAGTGTTTATACTCTGATTGTAAATCTCTTTTCTATGGCTGAGCGTGGTACATTATTAGTTCTTATGGTATGTTAATATCAAGTTTGTCTTTGATGCTATTATTGTAGCTGAATTAGTTGCTACTGCCACGGTTGCATAGGTGCTGGCATTAATTGGTTTGATCTGTATGGAGTGTCTGGATTGCTTTTGTATCATTAACAATAATGTGGTCCATTGCTGAAGAACTGTCTCTGGAGATAATACCAGATAACTGCCAAATACATATAATTAATATACAGCTAAGTGAGGCATTATAGAAACCCCAAATAGTAATGATCAGAAAAGAACCTCATGACACAGCATAATCAAAATCACAAAAGTCAAAACAAAAACCGATCTTAAAAGTTATTAGAAAAAGCAACTAATCACTTGTGAAGGTAAAACCTGTAGAATTAGAGCAGACTTCTCAATGCAAACCTCAAAGGCCAGGAGACCTTGGAGAGAAGTGTTTCAAGCCCTAAAAGAAAACAACTTCCAACCCTCACTGATGTACCATGCAAAATTATCTTTTAAAATTGATAGAGAAATAGGTCTTTTCGTGAGAAAAAAACACATTAAGAAATTACCACCAAGCCAGGGCTACAAAAAATTCTTAAAGATATCCTTGAAAGAGACAATGAAGCCAACAATAAACAAATTTAAATGTAGTACATCACATAAACAGAGGCAAAGACAAAGACACATGATCATCTCAATGGACAGAGAAAAAGACTCTGATGAGATCCAACATCCATTCATCATAAAACCCCTGTAGAAAATAGGTGTAGAAGGACCTTATCTCATTCTAAGAAAATCAGTTATGCCAAACCAACTACCAACATCATATTAAATGGGGTAAAACTGAAGCTTTGCCTCTAAAATCAGGAACAATGTAAGGATACCTACTATTACCACTCCTGTTCAATACTTAAAATGTTAGCCAAAGAATCAGGCAAGAGAAAAAAAAAAAAAGAAACACTCATATTATCACCATTAGTAGATGACATGACCCTTTATATAGAAGAGTTAAAAAAGTCCAAAAATTTCCTAAAGCCACCAAAAGTCTCCTAAAAGTAGCAATCAAATTCAGTAGAGTACAAGGATACAAAACACACACACAAAAAAATCAATAGCATTCCTGTACATCAATAATTAACTCACTGAGAAAGTTATTAGGAAAATAGTAGCATTCACAATAACATGAAGACAAGTTAAATACTTAGCAATTAACCTAACCAAGAAAATAAAAAGTCTTCTACAATGAAAATTACATTGTTTTGAAAAAGGAGATCAAGAAGGAAATCAGAAAATGGAAAGACCATTCCTGGACAGGAAAAACAAGTATTGTCTAAATGGCCATACTTCCAAAAGTGATATACAAATTTTACACAATCCCTATTAAAGTATCATCAGCAGTTCCCACAAAACTAGAGAAAATGATCCAAACATTCATGTGGAAGCCAAGAGACCCACAATAGCAAAATCAGTCCTGGGCAACAAGAGCAAAGCAGGAGGCAACACAATCTTGGACTTCAAATTCAAGTTATATAACAAAGCTACAACAATTTAAAAAAAAAAAGCATGATTCTGACACGTAAGTAGACATGTGGATCAATGGAGCTCATTAGAGGATGCAGAAATAATACCAGGCACATACAACTATCTGATCTTTGACAACTTGACCAAAAATATACACTGGAGAAAAGATAGACTCTTTAGCAAATGGTGCTGGGAAAACTGGCTATATACATGCAGAAGATTGAATCTAGACCCATATCTCCCACCAAGTACTAAACTGATATTAAAATGATTTTGAGAACTAAGTGCTAAAGAAGAAATAATCTCCCCAAAGATAAAACAAGTAAAACTCTTGAAGACATAGGCATAAACAAGGAAGGACTTTCTGAACAGAACCCCAGTGGCACAAGAAATAACAAGAATCAACAAATTGGAGCATATCAAATTAAAAAACTACTGCACAGCCAATGAAACAGCCAACAGATTAAAGTAACAACGTGCAGAATGGAAAAAAGATCTCTAATTATTCTTTAGAAAGAGGAATAGTATCTAGAATATATACAGAACTAAAAAAAGTCCCTCTTAAACAAAAGGTCTAATGAACATGGACAAATAAAATGAATAGACCCTTCTCAGAAGATGCCCTACAAAAGGCTAATAAGTACATGAAAAAATGTTCAGTATCTCTGACTATTAGAGAAATGCAAATTAAAGCAAACTCGGGATTCCATCTTATTCCAGGAAGAATGGCTATCACCCAGAAATCAAACATTTATAGTGCTGGAGAGACTGCAGAAAAATGAACACTTCTTAATTTTTGGTGATAATACAAATCATCATAGAATGTAAATCATTATGGAAATCAGTATGATGATTCTCCAAAAACTAAAACTAGAAATTCCATGTGAAACAGCTATTTCCCTTCTAGGTATCTTCACACAAGTATTAAAGTCATCATATTATACTGATACTTGCATACCCATATTTATAGCAGCACAATTCATAATAACTGAATCTCAGAAGGTGCCAATATGTCCATCAACAAATGAATGGATAAGGATATTGTGGTAATTTTACACATTGGATTATTACTCTGCTATAAAGAAGGATAAACTTGAGTCATTTGTGGGAAAATGGATATGCCTTGAAACCATCCAGTACAATGTTAAATGGAATAAATCAGAAACACTAGCTTAAATATGATATTTCTTTCATTTGAGAAACCTAAAATATAAATAAAGAGCAAAATACAAGGTAGATAATAGAAGCAGGGAGGTAGATCAGTTGCAAAAAGGAGACCAAGAGACAAAGGGAGCGGGGAAGGAGAGAAGGTGAAGGGGATGAAAAATAATTAAAATGTATTATGTACATGTACCAACTCCCCACAAAGAATGTGATCATTATGTACTGCGAACTAGTACTAATAAAAAAACTAAAAGTGAAAAAAGAAAATGGTTAAAAGTTGCTAAAAATTAAACAAAACAAAACAAAACAAAACTAGGTAGATTTAGCAACTTCCAAAACAGGAAACTATGCAAGAAAATCACTTCATCTCTTTAAACACATGTTGGGTTGGCCTAGAAATAGATATTCAGATAGAATTGGATGCATGAAATATTTCTTTTGGCAGAAGGTGAGCCTGGGGAGATGGAAGGGGCCATCAGGTCATTTTGCATATCTGACAACAGTGGAAGGAAAGAGAAGAGGAAGTAAAAAGGAACTCTGGCTAAATCATATCACCAAGAATCTTTTGGTAAGGCCAGAGGAAGAGGTTCAACCTGAGTTACTTTTCAGGGAAGTTCCATCTTTTTGTCAGAATGAGCCTGCTTTGTTACCCCTGCTTGTGATTAGTCATTGTCTGGATGCAGACTAAATGAGGGTGGTCTTCACAGAAATATGGTGGCACGTCAATCTGGAAACAGCTGGTGCTGCTCATCAATTATGCCTTCTGTCCAGGAGCTCTAAGCAATGCATTTTCACGAGCACTACTTGCACACAAACTCCCTTGCTGTTCTAGACTTTATATTTAGTGAAAACTGCTGGAAAATAATTTATAATAATTGTCTTTGAAATAATCACCTGATCAAACATTAGGATATACGGTATATCCTAACAGCTAATATTTAAGGTTAGATGTTCAAGGTAATGGAAGTACCTTATGAATCGGGACACATTTCTAAAAAAAGAATCAGTGTTGTGAGTCAGTGCCTAAAAACAAGAGGTAAGAGTTTCTAAGGATAAAAAAAAAACATAATCCTTATATATATTAATAATCTTCCATTTAAAATGGCAGTACAGTAGAAGAATAAAAAAAACTATTGGTTATAATTCTCCATCAAAACCTTCTAGAGTATGAAGGGTCCCATTATGTTTGGGGGAACTCCTGTCTTTCCTAGAAGAACATAAATTGATATCTTGTCTGTAAAGCATTTGACTTTTGAGATGTCGATGGGAAAAGATCAGCCAAGTAAGATTAGGAGCTGATATTTCAATTTTCTGAACTTTTCCGAATTTGTGTTTCTACATGATTAATATGTGAGATTTTCTTTTCACTCTTTTGATTCAGTTCTTTCCTTGATCAAGTGTTTCCTTTGCCAAAGGCAAAATAATCCCAAAGTATCTATTTTCATGATCTTAGGAGATCATGGGAATAGTTATTTTTAATGAAGCACTTAAATTAATCTCATCATATATTTGTGTCATAATCTATGTTATAGTAATAAACCATAAAAACTCAATAATACAATCAAATATTAATGATTTAATGAAACAAATACAAATTCCCATTTATGCTATTGGTTCAATGCAGGTCAGTGTGAGGTTCTGCTTCCCAAGTAAAGGCTGACATAAACTCACTCATACCAAAATGTTGGCCTTTTCAATTGCTGCAATGCAATAATATAATCACTGGAGAGTTTTTCAAAAGAAATTAAATACTTCGGGGTGGAATAAAACATCCATTGGCTAAAACAAGTCACATACCTTCATGTAAATGTAACAGAAATGAGAAGTGTGATAGGTTAGGATAATATTTGGAAAGCTGTAACTCTGTATTGAAGTGACCATATGCCTTCAGTTAGCCCCTTGATTGTTTCTTTCTGTGCAAAGAGTCAAATCATTCCCTCTCCGAAGAATTTATCTGAAGTTCCATAAAGAAGCTACTCTATCATGTTAAAAACTGAGAGTTTCTGTGGTGCAAGGCAATTGTTTTTAATGAGATAAAAACACATAAAAATATATCATTTTATCCATTTTTATGTGTAGAGTTCAGTCGTGGCAAATACAGGGATATCTCAGTTCACAAACTTAATTCATTCCACGATTCTGGGGAAAATGGTCATTGTCATTTTCGTCACCCAATGTGGAGTTCACCTACAGAAGCAAAATTTTGCCAAACGTTTCTATTAGCAAATTGAATTGTTCATGAAAAGAATTGTTCGTGAACGAGGGTATTACTGTATATTCATACCGCTTTGAAACAGTTTGACAAAAATATTTTACGTAGCAAATTTGAAACACTCTCTCTCCTTTTCCTCCTTCTTCTAGTCCTCTGTACACATTATTACACTTTCAGTCTCTATCTCATGGGAGTGGCGTTATATAGTATTTGCCCATTTGTGCCTGGTTTATTTCACTTAGTATAATTTCCTCAATGATCATCCATGTTGTACCATGAGATAGGACTATCTTCCTTTTTAAGGCTGAATAATGTTCCACTATATGGAATTTTACTTATCTATTCACTCATATTGTTATTCATTCATGGAAAATTGGGTTGTTTTCACCTCTTAGGTATTGTTAACAGTAGTGTTAAGCACATGAATGTGCAAGTACCTGGTTTCAATTCTTTTGGATATATACAATGGTACCTTGGTTCATGAACGTAATTCTTTCTACGATTCTGGGCAAGAATGTCTGCATTTGTGTTCATGTGGGGAAGATGGCCATGGTTGTGTCTGTCACCTGACACAGAATTCGCAAACAGAAGCAAAATTTTGCCAAGTGCTTCCGTTTGGGAACTGAATTATTCACAAACAGAAGCATTCACAAACCAAGGTACTAATGTACTCAGAAGTGGGATTGCTGGGTCATATGGCAGTTATAGTTTTTAGTGGTACTTATGTTTTAATGTTTTTAGTACTTCCATTCTGTTTTTCCCAGAAGCTGTACCATTTTACAATTTCACTTAGAATGCAAGAGCTCCAATTCCACATTCTCAGCAACACTTGTATTTTTTTGTTTCAGTAGTAGCCATCCTAACAGAAGTGAGGTGATACCTCACTGTGGTTTTTATTTGCATTTTCCTGGTAATTATTAACTTACATATCTTTTTTATGTATCTTGGTAATGCGCATGTCTTTTTTGAGGAATATCTATTGACATACATAGTCCATTTTTAATTGAGTTATTAACTTTTTTTTATTGAGTTCTAGGAATTCCTTATGCCTTTTGGATGTTAGCTGCTTATCTAATATATGGCTTGCAAATATTTTCTCACATTCTATATGTTGCCTTTTACTCTGTTAAGTGAGGTGATATCTAATTGTTGTTTAGATTTTCATTTCTCTGATTAGTGATGCTATGCATCTTTTCATATGCTTGTTGAACTATCATCTTTGAAAAATATCTATTCAATTACCATTTTAAAAATAGATTACTTCATTTTTGTTGCTGAGTTGTAAGAATTCTTTATATATTCTGGTTATTAATTCCTTATCAGATATACAAATTAGAATATTTTCTCTCATTTGGTAGGTTGTCTTTGCACTCTGTGGGCTGTTTCCTCTGCTCTGCAGAAGCTATTTAGTTTGATATTCCACTTTTCTATTTTTCAGTTTGTTGCCTGTGTGTTTAATGTTATAATCATGAAATAACTGTCAAGTCCAATGTCATGAAGATTTTCTTTTAGCTTTCTTCTAACAATTATAGTTTTAGGTCTATGTATAAGTATTTAACACATTTTGTGTTAATTTTTGTACATAAGACCAGGGTCCAACTTTATTTCTTCTGCTTGTGGATGATATCTAGTTTTTCCAACACTTCCTGTTGAAGATGCTATCCTTTAGTCATTGAGTACTCTAGAGACCCTTGCTGAGGATATACAAGTGTTGGGGGGGGGCTGTTTTTGGTTTGTTTATCTGTTATTATGCCAGTACTACCTTGTTTTGAATGAATGTACTTTTCCGATGTGTTTTGAAATCAGGAAGTGTCAATACTGTACCTTTATTCTTTTTAAAAAATTGTTTTGGCTATATGGGACCCTTGAAGATTCCATATGAATTTTAGAATGAATTTTTCTATTTCTGCAAAATATACTGACAGCATTTTGAAAGGTATTTTATTGAATCTGTAGATCACTTTGGTAATATGGTCTTCCAATTCATGAACACAAGGAATTTTCATCTGTGTCTTCTTTAATGTCTTTAAACAATGATTTACTTTCAAAAGTACAATTCTTTAAAAAAAAAAAGGAGTACAGTTCTTTCATCTCCTCCTTTAGGTCTATTTCTATACATTTTATATTGTTGATGATGTTGTAAATGAAATTTTTTTTCTTAATATTATTTTAGGCAATTTGCAAATTGGAAAGAAATAACTAAAATTATCACTATTTGGAGATAATAATATATGTGTGTGTGTGTGTGTGTGTGTGTGTGTGTATAACTCTGAAGATTCCTCTAAAAACATTAGAACTAATAAACATATTGAGCCATGTTTATCCAAAAATCACTACCCAAATGTCAGTTGCATTTCTATATGCTAATACTGAATAATCTGTAAAGGAATTTGAGAAAACAATTAAAAAAAAATAAAACCTAGGCAAGATTAGTTCTACTTGCCTGCTCAGGTTGGTTTTTTCCCAGCTTTTATATTTTATTGGCACATATTTGCTTTATGTAATCGTTACATTCCTTGTGGGGAGTTGGTACATGTACTACCACATCTCAATTGTTTTTTAATTTCCTTTGCCTTCCATCCCTCCTCCCTCCATCTCTTGATTTGAAAAATATCTATCTCCCTAATTCTTATTACTGTCTTTTATTTTGCTTCTTATATTGTAAGTTTCTCATATAAGACAAACCACGTGATAGCTAAGCTTGTGTGTCTGGTTTATTTCACTTAACATTATGATCTCAAGGTGCATCAATTATCCCACAAACAACTCAAGTTTATCCTTCTTTGTGACAGAATAGTACTTCATGAATATAAATACCACACATTTTTTATCTATTTATCTGCTGAAGGACACAGAGGCTGCTTCCTTTACCTATTAAGGATTGTGCTGCTATAAATATGGGTATGCATGTGTCCCTGTAATATGGTATTTTTAACTCTGCCAGGAAGATGCTTATAAGGGGGATAGCTGGGTCAAATAGGGATTTCTTTATTACATGTAAAATCTATCTGGTGCTGTGTGGGCCACAACTTTGATCAGAACCTGTAGCCACAGGAAAGGGACATTATAAATGGTACACCCTAAATCACAGATCAACCCTGTGACCAAGTGGAATATAGTAAAGTAGTTTGCCTGACCCAGAAATAGCAGAAGAAACTGGGGAAAGGCAGTCCCTTGAAAGGTGGTGGGATTAGGCTACCACAATTTGAAAAGGGATAGTTGAGTATAAAAATACACTCAGCACTTTGTTCTCTTTCCATTTTTTTTCCTTTAATTTCTGGCTTCTGTCTAGATGTTGTATTCTATATTTTTAATTTCTCCTCTATGATGGCTCAGATTCATGGCTCAGTCTCTTTTCTGTTATTTCCATATGGGTATTACTTTTTTGTATTGTGTCTTTATTGGGAAAGTTTATGAGAGACTGTGAAGAAAAAGAAGTGTCTGATTTCAGTAATGCAAGCTATTTTGAATCAGATACTGGATAAACCTTTTCTTAAAAAAATATCAGAGTATTTCAGACAACTCAGTTTACCCTCCTAGCTTCTTTCTTGTTTCTTCTTCTTACTCTGCTATTTCTAGACATTTTCTTCTGAAGAATATTTAAGGAAAGTAAGATTTCTCTTTCGTTTTTTCTTTCAGAGCTTTGTACTGATATAGGGGGAAAAATATAACTCCCAACCTGCTAGATGTCAGTTACGCTGAGCTCGTGTTCCCCGAAGTCAAAGAATGAATTCTAAGGAACAAAGGAGGTTAAGAGTAGGAATTTTATTGAGAGAGAGAAAGAGAGCTCCTGAGAGACAGGAGGGAACCCGAGTCGGTTGCCAATGAGCCCACCCTTCAGGGGAAGTCTTATAGAGCAAAATTGTGAGGTGGGTACAATGTGTGTCAAAATGATGATTAACCAATAATATTACAAGTGTAGTCGTTTAGGTAATAGTGATCCAATGGGGAAGAAAGTCACGTAGTAAATTGACAAGGAAAGAACAAGAACATTCCAGGGTGAGTTGGATCTGGAGATCTTGGTCGCCCACCTGGGTGACCTAGACTTTATCAGATGTAATCGTCAGTTCATTGTTTATCCCTCAACCAGGGGTGTGGTTCTGGTCTTTCCATCCTTATTTTGAGACCTGACCTTCAATGGATGTGCCTCCAGCCTACAGCCATAGTTGTAGCATATTCTCCTCTTGTGTATTGCCTCCATTGAGGGCCCATCCCTGTCTGACTGCCTACAATATTTCTACCTTACTTCGCTGTCTATAATAGTACTACTCTCTTAGCACTGTCTTGAGATGCAGGCCCTATTGCAGGCTTATCTTTTTACTCTCCAGTGGTCTTTTGAGGGTTTTTGCTTCCAGGTTATGATGACATTAAAAATCTCTTACTCTTATCAGTATGGTGATTAGTAAATGATATTATTTACTATGAAAAAAAAATTATGTCTACTGCAGAAAAAGGATTTCTCCATGATGTATTTGTCTTTACCCAAACCATGGAATATCTTATATTTAGGCCTATAAAACTGTTTTTCTGGTACCAGTCTCTTCCAGGTGGTACCTTCTGGAATGGCAAACACAGTAACTCAAAAGACATTGCCTCGAAATTTCTAGGTCTGTAAATCCAAACCCATAAAAAGATAAAAACACATTAGAAATGCCATGGGGGCCTCTGAAATGTTAAAAAAAAAACCGCATTACTAAGATCCTACCAGATTTTTTGTGCTTTGGTTTCTGGGAATATATATATCCTCTTTTATACTTCGGTAACGGCCTTATCTCCATATGCAATCAGAGGAGTAATCAAGCATACCTGTCTTCATAATTCTGTTCCCAAATAAAATGGCTTTTTTGAATTACTTCCTCTTATCTCATCACAGAAGACTAGATGAGTCTCACAGTATGGCACAGTTAAAAAGACATTAGGGATTATCTACTACAGTTGTTCTCAATTTAGTATTAAGAAAACTGAGGACCAGAGAATTTGGTGATCCCTCAACTGTTACATTCCTACTGAATTGGGAATAAAATCCAGATAATCTCTTAGCCCATAGCTCTTCCAACATATCAAGTAAAAAGACATTTTTCGAAAGCTGGTTTTGCCAAGAGATATTGGCTCAAATACTTTAGACATCTTAGGATAATTTTTTTTCCCACTTGGCAACCAACACATTTTCCAGGACAATACTACATTTTTGTCAGTGAAACCAAAACACACTATAAAAAGGTTAACAGTATTACAGTTTGTCTTTCTGCTCTTTTGTCTTTAAGTAAGTAGGAGAGCCTGTGGGAGCAACTTGGGGTAATAAAGGTTAATCAGTGGGAGCTCGAGGGTGCTTATGCTTAATTGGTGGGCGATTACATATGCTCAAGGTTAATAGCTGTGTTTTCAAAGCCAGTAATTCCTTTCATAGAAAGCTTCCCTGGTGGGATCTGTCAAACCTATCAATCAGTTTTAGCCACTAGCCAAAGAGAGCAAATTCAGGAACCTAACCCTAAAGAAATTTGAGGATGAGGTACATTATCTTAATCATGAAAATAACTAATTTTTTGGAAAAGATTTTGGTTATCCTCAAAAGACTTCATTCTTTCCTTATTTTATATTCAAAAGATTTTGGTTTTGTCTTATAGAAGAAACCCCAAATGTTACTTTTTGTAAGGCCCATAAAGCTGATAAAATAATTTCACTAATTTGTTCTTTATTTTTAATTTTTATTAGTACACATGTGCTGTACATAATGATTACATTCATT
This sequence comes from Hystrix cristata, assembly GCA_004026905.1. Lineage (NCBI taxonomy): Eukaryota > Metazoa > Chordata > Mammalia > Rodentia > Hystricidae > Hystrix > Hystrix cristata. The sequence continues at coordinate 12,815 of PVJO010006887.1, read as the reverse complement.
GTAGGGAATTGGTAAATGTACATCACCCATCTAAATTCTTTTTTCTTCTTCTCTCACGTGCCTTTTATTTTACCAGCATCGGATGAATTTATTTATCTTATAATTCATTATAAAATTGAGTATAATATATACAGATTAACAAGCAGACTAATAGACCAAAAACATGTGAAACACGTAAGACAATTATACTAAATCAAGGTGCACTTTGTGATAAATTATCCGTGTTGGATAACAATAACTTTTGTTCTCTCTCTCTCTTTTCCTGTTACCTGTCTTTTACACTTTTTATATTGAGATTTTCATATAAGAGAGGTCATGTGATGTTTATGCTTTCATGTCTGATTTACTTCACTTAACATTATGGTCTCAAGGTCCATCCATTTTGCTACAAATGACTCAAGTTTATCCTTCTTTAGGACAGATTAATACTCCATTGTGTATAAATGCCATTTTTTATTAGTGTCTGGTTTTAAAATTATATCACTTGCTTAACCATTTCTAAGATGCTGTAGTTTGGATCTGCAATATTTCCCAGAGGTCTATGTGTTAACAGTATAGTCTTCTGCCAGTATAGCTGGCACTATTGGCAGCTGGTAGAAATTTTTACAAGGGGAAACCTACTGTAGCTGGAATTTCTCTAGTCATTTGGTTTGTGTACTTCACAGGGGCTGTGAAAGCACAGTTTGTTCTTTTTTCTTTCTTTCTTTTTTGTAGCCATGAATTGAGCCATTTTGCTCCATCACTCACTTTTTACCACAAGCCCAAGAGCAATGGAGGTCACAGATCAGGACTGGAACCTCCGACTATGAGCCAAACAAATCCGCTTTTTCTAAATTGACTTATCTTAGACTGAAATGACTAAACTGCTGCCATCTCAAAATCTAACTCCATTTTGAGTCAGCCCCGAACTTTAAAAGTCCCTGGACAATTGCTAATTAGAAAAGAATCTTCTGTTCCTTATCTGTTCTGGGAACCCTCCTTCCTACACTCTGTGTTTCCCCGACCCCCATCCCTTGCACCTTCTGGTTTATGATAAGCCCATAAATTAATGGCTAGTAATTGCCCGAGAATGTCTCTGGCTGGACATAACTGAGATAACATGATGTATGGTTAAGAAACTTACCTATAACCAGCACAAACATCTGACTTTTGTAACAATCCAAAGAATTCCACTTGTAAGATGTAGCTGTAACTTCTACCTATAAAAGATTCTGTTTTATCCCAACCCGGGGACTAGAGTTCTTTTGTGCATGAGCAAGCTCTCCACCGCTGGCTAATAAAGGATTCCAACTGGCTTATTTACAGTGTGCAGTGAGTCTCCTTTTTTTGCACCCAAGTGAAGTGAGCTCTGGGTGTCCTAAGGGCCTCTTGGGGTTCCGCTTCAAGATATTTACTAAAGTAATGGAACTCTGACTAGCACAAACAATTGGTACTGAAACATGGACCCATGTTTCCTGTTTGTGAAATGATGTTCAGAAGAATCTAGAACTGGTTTATAGGAAGATCTTGAAAGCGTTTGGAGGAGTAGGCTATAAAATGCTTAGGAACTTAATAGGTGATTCTGGTGAGGTCTCAAAAGGATAGAACACTCACAGAAATCCAAACAGTAAAAGTTATTCTGATAAGGTCTCAGATGGAAAACAGAATTCTGTGAAAATTCAACTAAAAACCACCTATTTTGTATGTGGCAGAGAATTTGGAAATACTTTGCCTATGCCCTGAGACTTTGTTGGAGGCTGATCTTCAGTGTGTTGGACTAGTTTGTCTGTGATGGATATTTCAAGACAGCACAACATTCAAGCAGTGGCATTGGTATTACAGGCTGCTTCAGTCAAATTTACAGTGGAAACCCAGAAGAACAAGAACAGAGCAAATGGATTTGAAAAAAATCATATTTTATTCTGAAAAGAAGTGCATTTAAAAGTGAGGTTAAGAAGGGTGCAGTTGCTAAAGAGAGTAGCATTATTAAAAAGAAGCCAAATGCTTTGAATTGGATCTATAGGAAAGATGCTTTGAGGGTACCTCAGGAATTGACCAGACCCTAGTCAGCAGACTCAAATGTGTAATACAGCAGAACTTTTCAAAGAGTTTTTGAAAAAGTCTTTTGAGAGTGAGAATACCTGTTCACCTAGGACCATCTAAGAAAATGATACTGGCAAGGTATAGTACTCACAGATCCCTGTAGCCACAGTTCAGGCAGGCCTAAGTATAGGTCACATTGATGGCAGACCCTGGTATCATCCAAGTGATGCTGGTTTCATAAGGAGGCAGAATGAAAAGTTATGGAGTCATGAAGGCTTTCACTGAGATTTCAGAGGAAAGCTTGGGAGGCCAGACAGTCTGTTGTAGGATAAGCATCCCCTTCCCATAACAGGGCAATATATGGACCTAAGAGAGTGAAACAGAAGTTGGAATGGAGACCTCAGAAAGTTAGGTATGCCAACAGTGTAGAATAACTGCCAAAGGAAGCTACGAAACCTGCCCAAGAGAAAGGTCAAAGCAACAGAGGTGGATCTGGCCAAGCACTTGGGAGCCCACATCCTGCCACAGTGTACCCAAGACACTAGATATAGAAATTGAGGTTTTAATGTTTGCCCTGCTGGGATTCAATTTTGCTTTGGTCTTATCCGTCATTATTTCTACTGTATGTTCTTTTATGTTGGAATAGAAATGTTTATCCTGTGTCACTGTATCTTGGAAGTACGTAAATTTCTTTATCAATTTTATAGACATTCACAGCTGAGTTTACCTTGAATCTCAGAGAAGACTTTGGACTTGGACTTTTGAGCAATGGTAGAAGAGTTAAGACTCTGGGGAGTCTTAAGAATGGACTGAATGCATTTCCAATATAAAATGGACATGAGATTTTGGGTGGTAGGGGCAGAATACTATAATTTGAATATGGAATGTCCCTAAAAATTCCAATTGTTAAAGTGTTAATATCCAGCTTGGCACTACTGGAAGGTGGTGAAAGCATCAAGAGATGAGACCTAGTGGGTGGTATTTTAGTCATTGAAGATGTGTCTTCTAAAGGAGTTATGGGACCTTGGTTTCTTCTTCCTTCTCTTTTTTCACTTCCTGGCCGTGAGATGAGAAGCTCTGATTTACTACACGCTCCCAGTCATGATGTGTTGTTGCCTCACCACAGGCCCGAAAGCAATGGTGCCAACTGACCATGAACTGGATCCTCTAAATACCATGAGCTGAAATAAAGCTTTTTTTCTTTATAAGTTTATTTATCTCAGATATTTCTTTCAGTAACATTATGCTGACTAACACATAATATTATTTAGTACAGTCAAAAGTGATTTGCTAGATACCAGGCCGTAGGTTGTAGTTAACGACCAATATATTTTCAATATATATGGCAAACACTTTAAATAAATATTCAACTTGGAAGATACCTTAAAGAGTACACTCATTTTGAAGCCGGTAAACTGAGACCTGGAGAGATTGAATGATCTGCCAAATGTCATCCACCCAATCTAAGTCTAGGGTGTTGTATTTGGATGATGGGCAACCATATAGTTACAGCTATTCCACAGTTGTTTGAGCCAAATATTACAGTGTCAATGTGTATTAAAAAAACATCTAGAGAAAAGGTAGTAAGTCTAGGGAAAAGGTAGTAAAGTTGTATGTATTTGCCAAGCTTGCTTTTTAAAAGTTTACAAAGAAAGAGAAGACATAATTGAAAACAAATACAATTAGTATGAGACAATGTAGTATTAGTACAATTAGTATGAGAAAGAAATTTACCCATGATGTAACCGTCTCATAAGTGACAAAGCATTTTAAATCTCCTGTTGGCCTGGAGATTGTAAATCTCCTGTTGACCTAGCTATCCACCTCATAAAATCTTAATTGCTTTACTATTTCTTGCTAATGAATCAATTTTGATAAATTCTTTCACAGAAATCAGACATTAATGACTTTATTGGCTAGTACATAGATGGATGTAGAAATTATTTACACTACTCATTGACAAATTATGAACATTTCATCACTGAATATAGGTTGGAAGTGTATGTGTGTGCAATTGCCATTTATCTTCTTTTGTCAATAATAACTTGCTCCTGCAGTAAACTAAAATGGATTCTGAAGATTGATTCATTTAAAATCACTCACACAGAAATTTATTCTCACATGATGACAATCCCATCCTTTTACTATTTTTCCCTTGAACGTATTACAAAACAAAAAGAGAGAATATATACTGCATTTTTAATAAACATATAGAGGTAATATGTTTAAATAGTGGAAATAGATTTGTCATTGTATTCTGATTTTCTGGAAATTTTAAGCAACATGAGATTTATGCAAAACATGAAATTGGTGGCATTTCCCAGAGAGGTCGGGGCTGGAGATTTAGCTCAGTAGTTAGAGTGCTTGACTAGTGAGCACAAGGGCCCGAGTTCGATCCCCAGAAAAAAAAAAAAAAAGAAAAAAAAAAAACAGAGAGGTCTACTTGGAAAATGCTGTTAGTAGCACTCAGCAGGTTGAACCATGGAAAGCTCAGGACTCTCAATATATAGATGTCATGGAGCATGTCCAGTAGGCTGCAGCCATAGCTTACAGGTATGCTTTCACAGTCATCCTTATAATTAAGTAGGATATTACAATAGAAAAACCCAAATACTACTTAAAAACCTAACCCATTAGTTTTGGGTTAATCATGATGAAATAATGATTGCTGTGAGCTATTTCTCATTTCCTAATCTCAGCAGTGTTGTTCACTCTTCAGATTTGTTCATGAAGAAATAATTATCACTACTTGTAACCTAGTCAAGAATCAGAAACTGCAAATAAACTAGGATTTCAAACTACTGAATTTATTCCTCTTGATTGCCTGATTATTTGACTTACACTTGACCAACACTCATTCTATTCTTTATGAAGCTCATTGAGAAAAGATATTTCTCTATACTTTGAAGTTTAATCATACAGAAAATCAAGACTGAGGAGTATTCTCTTCTGAAAATGTTACTTTGTCTGCCATTCCCAGTCGGTTTAATGTCATCTTTATTTAAAAGCATGTAGAAATTGGTAGTAAATATCATATAATTTTTTAAGCTTCTTTTTGTTTCTTCAAAATGTTGAAATAAAATAAATGAGGAGAACATAGAGAGAGCTGTACTTTGACTCAATGGAGAGTTAAAATACCCGATGATTGGAATTGAGAACAAAGCAATGTGCTAAGTTTTAGAGCTTTAGGCTTCCTGCCACTTGAAAAATGAGACTGTGAGCAGGATGGTACCATTTCAGATGTGCTATAGAGAACAAAATCTTTACATTGAGAGAAAGAGACTAGACTTAGATAACTTTATGGTTTATCTTAGCTGTAGGATTCTAAATTTCAGGTCTCTTTTCTTGGCTCTGCTGATAGTTCCCATCAAAGTTTGCTAGCCAACAGGACCAGACTCTTAGCCTGGTTTCATTTCAATTTAGGATATATGATCCTGAAAATTTGCCATTGTACCTCAAGTTTATCGGGATTATAGTTTGTGGGTAACTTATATGTTGTAACGTAAAGGAACCACTGAGATATGGAATCCTGTGCTCGTAGCAGGCTTTTGGAAGTTGTATTTCTGACAAATCTTGTCCTGGGACTTTACTGAAGACATAGAAATTTATATTTCCTAGATTGGAAATACAAGAATTATACATTTATTTATTTTATATAAAATGAAACTTCCTTCAATCTGAGATGTGATACAAAATGAAACATAATGAATTACAATGGACATTTTTTTGGGGAGTAAAAAGTGAATTAAATAAAATTAAGTCATAAACCAAGTGTCCAAATACAACGGACCCCTGAAATTCACAGGGTTTAAGTTCCTAATGCACCCACAAATCATGAAAAGCCACAAATTTCAGGTGTGGTCAGAAAAATTCCTATAAATGACTGTTTTTATAGTTTAAACCCTGAAAATGCTATGTCTCCCACAGTTATGTAATTTAATAAAACATTGTATAAATAAATCCTTAGAAGGTTCAGGGCATTTTGGTGGCATCTTAGGGACTTTAGGGCTTTAAGAAGAACAAAACTGAGAACACTCAAGATAGGTACACACAGTACAGCAACCTGTTATGATGCAGGAATGCTGGTGCATCTGCAGAGATGGGTTACTGGGCAACAGCCAATCAGCAGCAAGGAGAGCTGACTAACACTCTTGGACTGGCTACTTGCAAACATCTCACCAAAAACAAACAACCCCCCCACAATTGTGGAGGGTATTTGCAGTTTCAGAAAAATTGTGGGGGTTTCCCCGAACAATTATTAGTTAGATTTTTAAGGAAAACCACAAATTCTGAACTGCGACTTTATGAGGGTATACTGCAACAAAAAGAATTTACCTTATATTCTTCTGAAGTGTTTCTTAAAAATTTCTCTGCTCTGTAACTGAGTACATATTTGAGGGGCTTGTTGTTTCATTAATGCTCCACTGAATCTTAGTTTTAAACCACTTTATTGATATATGGTTGATATAAGGAAAGCTATAAACAATTAGTGTATAGAAATTGATAGATTTTGAGATCCATCATCACAATCAAGCTGATAAAATGTATTTATCACCTCTATTTTTTCTCTCATTTGTTTATTTTTATTTATTTTTCTTTCCTGATAAGAGGACTTGGGATCTGCTTTCTTAACAAATTTTAAGTACACAATGTAGTATTGTTAACTATGTGTACCATGCTGTTCCACATCTCAAGACTTTGGTCATATTGTGTAAAGATATGCATTAATAAGTTTTCATGGATGTAGTTATTCTTCATAATTTTAACCTCGATACTAAGGTTCAAAGTGATTTATATACCACCATTACAGTATTACTATATCCTATGTTTATCTATCTTTATCAGTGAGATTTATACTTAGGTTATTTTTATGTTGCTGTTCAGCATCTTTTCATTTCAACATACAGAACTCCTTTTGGAGTAGATAGAATAGCACATGAACTCCTTTGCTTTTTCCTTATTTAGAAAAGTTTTATTTCTCCTTTGTTTTTAAAAATTTTATTAGTGCATGTTAATATTACATGATGAGGAGGTTAATTTGGTTAAGTTGGCACATGCATTAAACACATTTTAATCAATTTAAATCACATTACACCCCCTTCTCCCTTTTTTCCTCAATCCTGCTTGTCCCTGCCATCATCTTCTCCTGGTTTCCTATCCTGTATTTTACATTAATCAATTATATATTTATTTGTGTAGTTTTAATTTCCTTGTGTAAGAGAAATCATGTGATACTTAAAATTCTGAGTCTGGTTAATTTCACTTAAAATGATAGCTTCTAGTTCCATCAATTTTCCTGCAAATGACATACTATCATTCTTTATTGCTAAGTAATATTCCACTGTCTTAACAAGCAAAATGTTCTTGGTTGGCAGTTTTCCCATTAAATCTTCTATTGAAACAAAACAGGTATCCTCATGGTGCTTATGGACCCCAGACAGAGTATATCATTAGTGTAACAAATTGGGTTAAGCTACCTATTTTTCTGGAAAAAAAATATTAGCCATCTTATGTCTAATCTGCTACAGTGTAGGTATGGTATGGGTATGTCCCCCAAATGTTTATGTACTAATAGCTTTGTCCTCAGTGTGGTAATATTGACATGATAGAACCTTGAACAACTGGGGCCTACAGGGAGCTGGTTAGGTTATTAGGGATATAATCTTTGAAAGGGATCAATGTAGTTTTTTTGAGACCCCAATTAGTTTCCTCAAAAATGAATTGTTATAAAAAGGGAAGGACTGGCTCCTGACTCTCTCTGGCTTTCTGTTTTACCACGTGATCTCTTCTGTGTACACTCCAACCATTAGGATGCTGTCTACTGTAAGGCCATCATCAAAGACTGAAGAGAGAACAAGCCACCAAGCTTGGACTTTCAACCTTCAAATCTGTGTTAAATAAACTCCTCTTCTTTATTAATTAGCCAAGCTCAGGGGTTCGTTATGTCTACAGAAAGTTGGCTAAAACATGGTCTGTCTTTCATTTTCTATTTTTATTTTAACTGGTATAGAAAAATAATTCTCCATTTTTAGAAAAAATATAATGAAGTTATAATGATAAGTGGTATTTGATATAAGGCTTTAATGACAGAAATAATATGGAATGCTGAACTTACATCACATCTAAAAGTGACAGCTACTATTCAGCTAAGCAAGAATATGACTACAGTGATCCTAGATATTCTAAAATTTCAAGAGAATTAGAAAACCAGAATTTTATATGCTGTCTCTGGATTTTAAAATAGTGGAAACTAGTACAAAATATTTTAACTACACTTTGTGGGCTCAACAAAAACCGTCTGTAGGTCAGTTTGGTTTCAAGTTTAACTTAGATGTTCTGAATGAATAAACCAGAGACATTCGGGGGAATATATTAGGAATATATCAGAAGGATCAGGATTCAGCCATACCAGTTCTAAGCACTAGTAAATGGGCCTGTTCCTGCCCATTCCCGAAGTGCAGGAACCACCCAAAATTTCTGTTTGTCTTTGAAAGAGAGCAAAGAACACATTTTTGAAAAGGCAAAATAAGGGCTGGGAAAAGTTCTATTCACAAATACCATTTGCCATAATAATTATTACTTGTTAACCACTAATTGTGGCTAGAGGATCTTTCAGAAATTATTTCTTCCTAGCCAGAAGTGGTGGTACATGCTTGTAATGCTAGCACTCAGCAGGCTGAGGCAGGAGGATCGCTGTGAGGTCAAAGCCAACCTGAACTACATAGTGAGACCCTGTCTCAAAAAATGAAAACAAACATAAAAAGAAATTATTTGTTTTTTATGGGAAACTCATGGGATAAATATTCAAATTACTATTTCTTGCAGCACTCTGCAGACACATATTGGACCTTTACCCAAAATTTTGTCCAGATATAGATGTTAGTAAACACACACATACACACCACGAGAATTTATGAAAGTTTCATTAGTTACATAATGATAATTTCTGGGAACAGCAAGGGCAGAATCTCAATGTAATGTGAAAAAGGTTTGAAGGCGCAGTGAAAGGAGGACGGCTTAGAATTTTTACTATGTTCAGGGGTGTGGTTGGTGTAAGAATCCGACTCACAGGTAGAAGCTTGCTTGATTTGAAGCTCCCATCAGTAGTAAAAGGAGGAGCACCCTGAATTTCTTGGCAGATATTTAGAGGTGAAGCAGAAGAAAAATAGACAAGGATGAGTTTAAAATCTGCCTGTAGTCAAACATAAAAAAAATGAGTCAGTACATATTACAAAATTTTATATTCGAGGACCCTGAGACGTAGATAATTATGAATTTTTCCAAGATGATATGGTAAAAGTAAGGAGTCAAATCGTCATTTAATTCTCAAGTAACTACTTGCTACAAAAGTAGAGGCCTTAAAGCAGCAGCTTTACTTAAAATGTAAAGCATTAGTTGTTTACATTTGGAAATTAGATTCTACACACAAATTATATCTGAATTCCCACATACGTAACTAGTTGGAGCTATATATCATGAAGAAGAAATTCGTACTTCAGAGTGCTCTATGGCGATGAGCATATCTCCCAATTCTCTTTTCCTTCGGTTTATGCCTATTGTTGCTTTTGTAATTTTCTTGAAAAAAGAACTCTCTCTTGAAAAGAGTGTCTTCTGTCACTGTGATGTGTATCAGAAAACCTCTGAACTATTCAAATGTACATGTGGGTAATATTTGGGATTGTTTCTTAACTCTAGTAAATAAAGTTATAAGCCTCAGAAACGATGTAAAATAAAACATAAGCAGAAATCTTAAATATTAGAAGAGGAAAGTGCGCTGGTGTGGGACAGAGATTGAGGAAAAACATAGAAGAGTATCTTTAAGTATTGCTGAATGAAAGAGGGCATCTTACTTACTTCTCTCACCGCTGAGACACAATAGCGACACCCACAATTTAAAGGAGGAAAGGTTTATTTCAGCTCACAGTTTGTAGAGCTTTCAGTCCATAGACAGCTGGCTCATTGCAGAGGGACATGACAGAGAAAGAGTTCCTGACATGGCAGTGGGAAGCGGAGAGCACTCAAGAGAAGAGGGTTATATGGCCCTAGTAAACCACTTCTTCTCACCAGGTTTCACCTCCCAATATCACATCTATCTCTAAACCCGTCGGTGAACTAAACCAGTGTCACACGCCTATGATCCAGTCACCTCCCAAAAGCCCCACCTGTGATTGCATGTGGCTTTGGGCAAACACCTAGATGCAAGCCATGACAGAAAGCAATCCAGGACCAGCATCTCTTGCATCCAATCCAGCAACAGAAAATGATTCAGTAGGCCTATATCCTTCTGCCTAAGAAAATTGAAAAGAATAAACATCACATTTTGATCAAGAGTATTAAAGATGAGTGCATAAGTATTATTTAGGTGGAAATGACAAAGAAAGAAGTCAAACAAATATTCTTTTCAAACCCCACCTTAAAGTCTCTAGAATGAACATCTCCTAAAGACACTTTGCCAGAAAAACAACACAATATTACTACCTTTTCCTCACATCTCATGAGCTTTTACAAGTCTTCCCTCAAATGTTTGTTCCCCAGAAGGCCCTTTATGCTTTAGCTCCAACCCACATTTAAAGGTTCATTTGTCATTACAGCCCCCTTTGTATATTCAGTTAAAGTAATTCCATCTTTTCCATGGAGATATAGTCTGAGATCCCTAGTGGAGGCATGAAATTGTGGATAGTTCCAAACTCTATAAGTGTTCTTTCCTATACATACATACTTCTTATAAAGTTGAACTAATGAATTAGGTACCATAAGAGATTATCAAATATAACTACTAATAAACTAGAACAATTATAATATATGTTATTATAATTTGTGTGAATGTGGTCTCTCTCAGAATATCATATTGTACCATACTCATCCTTCTTCTTTGGACTGTAACCATTAATCCTGATTTTTCTGTTTCACTGAATCAAGAAATTCATACTCCTGGGTGTGTCTGGATGGGGCTTGGGGACAGGACCTTGAATACTATAAGTGGTTCCTAGCCCATTCCTCTCTGGCATCGTTCCTCTGCCCTCTTACCAGGTGCCATGATCTATCTTTGGTCCATCACGCTCTTCCACAACGTTTCTGTTTAGGAGTCAGATAACCATGTACTGAATCTACTTCAAATGTGACCCAAATTAAACTTCTCCTCCTGTAAATTGTGGGTGTCAGGCATGGTGTCCCAGTGATAGGAAAGCTGACTAATACACACAATTGGTACTGTAAAAATGGGGTCATTGCTGTGACTTTATCCGAGCATGTAGTTTGAAAGCCTTTGGGAAGTGTTTGCAGGGGAAATTTGGAACACTTCGGAGAAGCAGGCTAGAGAAGAGGTAGAATTCTGTAAACAGAGCTTGATGGGTTACTCTGGTCAGAGTTCAGAACAGAATGCTGAGAGGAATGTGAACATTAGGAGTTCAGACTCAGAAGGTTTCAGTTAGGAACAAGAACGCCACTGGCCACGTATGTTACACTCTGGCAGAAAATCTGTCTTGATTTTGCCCATATCTTTAGACTTTGCCGGAGCCTGAGATTAAGGGTAATGGATTAATTGATCTGGAGGAGGAAATTTCAAGGCAGGCTACATTCTGGCTGTGGCATAGGTACTACCGGCTGTGTTTAGGCAGATCCAAATTGAGAATCAGAGCAAAAGACAGAGCCAAAAAATATAAAAGGTTCCTGTTTTGTTGGATAGGAATTCCCTGCAAAGTTAGGGCTGTGGAGAGTGTGTTTGCTGAAAGATGAAGTCAAGTACTCTACATCAGGACAATAGGAAAGATGACTTGAAGGCATCTCAGGAATCAGCAACCCCCCCACCCCATCACAGGCTCAAAGGTGCAAATTGTAAAATTTTGCTTTGAGAAGAGAACCCCAAGGAGCCCCGTTCATTTGGAGCTACCTAGGAGAATGTTTCTTGGAGTTCAGCCATCCAGACACTCAGAGTTTGTTGCAGTCATGGTCCAAGAGAGCCCATCTACTGCTTCCACTGGCAGCAGAGTTTGGGAACATCCACCTGGTGTTGTTTTGTCAGTGTGTACAGTGTAAAAGTTGGAGAGTCACAAAGGCTTCTAGTCTAATTTTAGAAGAAGCCCTGGGAGGCCAGAAAATGTACCTCTGAGAGAGCAGTGCATGAAGCTGTGAGAATAAAGATGAAAGTACATTGGAGATCCCAGGAAGTTGGAGAAGCAAAGAAAGTGGAATGTCTGTCAAGGAAAGCCACAGGCAATAAACTCAGCCAGCCCAAGAAAAAAGCCATGGGGATAATAAATGGTGGGGCCATAGGACAGGGTTGCCCAAACCCCTCGGAGCTCATTTCTCAGCACAACCTGCCACAGGTGCTGGACATGGAGCTACAGAATTTAATGGTTGCCCTGTTGGGTTTTGGTCTTGCTTTGGTTTGATTCTTCTCAATCCCTCTTATTCTCCTTTTGGAATGAGAATGTTCATGCTTTTTCTATTGTACCTTGTGATTATGTAACTTATCTTTAATTTTTATAGAGGTTCACAGATAAGACTTTGCCTTGAGTCTCAAAAGAGACTCTGATCTGAACTTTTGAAAAATGTTGGAACTCTTGAGACATTGAGGAAGGGATTATTGTGTTTCTGGTTGTAAGTGGGACAATTACACTATGTTTGGTGAAATTATGCACTTGCTATTGTGTTTATTTGGGGAAATATAGCTTAAGTATATGTTTTGGGGGATGTGAAGTTGACAACAGGTGGATTGTGACCATTAATTTGTCATGTTCTTTGGATTAAGAAACATCTAGTAGATTAGAAAAGCAAATGCCTGTGTTCATCTG